>JACXSJ010000529.1:207493-245974 GCA_014851325.1 Pentalonia nigronervosa | reverse complement strand
CACTTACCAATCATTTTTATATTGATTTTTATACTATATATTTATTTTTATATTAATTATTTTATCACTCAGTTAAAAATTATTTATATTTTAATAGAAACAAATTTAATGGAATATTATTTATATTAATTTATTTTAAACATGTTTTTATTTATGGAAAAAATTGCATATTATAATATATTTTTTGCATATTTTTAAAATTTTTATGCATATATCATAATTTTTCCTTGCATATTTGCATGCATATTTTGTCTATTTTAGCTCCTATAACTTCTCATCCCTAGTTATTAATAATAAATAATACGAGTATAAAAATAAATTTATACGTAGTATAAATTAATAGTAGACGTACAAAATTAACAAAATCCATGCCATGTATATAATTCAATAATGTAAACGTTTTTTGTTTTTCTGTTATTCGTGATCAATATAATAATTTTTAAATATCTTAAATTGATATTGATAAACATATATTCTATTTTAATTAAATTGGTGAAAATAATCGGTTTTATATTTGCAACAAATACTTTGAATATATAATAAATAATCTTTTGGTTTATTCAAGAAAAAAGTATGTTTATCTTTCAAAATAGGTAGGTATGTCTAAATAGAAACTATAGTTTAAAAATTGATAATTATTAAAATTCATAGCAAAATTAAAAAAATAATATACTTTTTAATACATTGTATCTACTAGTAAAAATAAAAATACTCAACTTTTGAAATGATGGAAAAAATATTATTAAATTAGACATAAACACTGGATATTCAATCGTTTTCTCCGGGAACAATTTTCTAATTTTGATGTAATTTAAAAAAGAATAATCGTAGACAATTTAAAATTTCAACAAATATTAAGATTATCATTTTCTATATACCAAAAAATTTTAAAAATATTTTGACAATTTTTGAGCTAATTATAGGCCTAAGAAATGTTCTATTTTTTAAATTTTTTTCGATAAAAAAAAATTTTGTTAGGTTAAATTGCTTGAAATTTTAATACAAGGTTTCTCATAAGTTGTTATATTAGCAAATCAAAAATATTAAAAATATATTTGCACAATTTTTTTTTTATAAGCATTTAAACTTCAAATTTTGACCAAAATTCATCATCGAACTTTTGCAAATTGTTTAGGAGTTAAAAATTTATAAAATGCTTAGTTTTTATAATTGAGAATTGACAATTTAAAACACAGTTTTTCATAAATAGTTTATAATGTAACCAAAACCTCAAAAAAATATATTAAAAAAAAAATGTTTTTATAGACATTTTAAATTAAAATTTAAATATCAAAATATCGAATATTTTCCAATTATTTTGTGGTTAAAAATGTATAACATGTTCAGTTTTTATATCTAAAAATTGGAAATTAAAAACAAGATTTTTTCTAAATCGTTCTAAATATAGTTTTAAAAATATTTAAGATACAAATGCACATTTTTTTAAAAAGCATTTAAAGTTAAAATTTTGACAAAATCTCGTATGTTTGCAAATTATTTAGTAGTTAAAAATATATAAAACGATCAATTCTTATAATTAAAGATTGAATATTTAAAACAAGATTTTTCATAATTATTTAATAGTGTAAGGTTAGGTTATACATTATTATCTTTATTCATATTGTAAAGTATCGTATGTAATAGTCGATGTCATAATCAATCATCATGTAAAAATAAATAATAAGGAAGAAAAATGTATAAGTGTAGTTCATTAATTATTGTTTAAGTCAATCAATTAATTATTATGTTAATATTTTTATTCATAGAACGATAAAGAAAAGTATAGTTATCAATTATAATACACTGATATAATATAATTATTTATTGCTAAATAGCAAACAATCTTGTTTTATAATTATTACACAAAGTACACAATATAGATAGGTATTGTCCATTTCATGAAATGGATATCCATATAATTTATTTTCGCCAAAATTCACGATTTGGACGAATTTCACTATCTGGATATCTAGTTCACGAAATGAGTGATTTCACTATGTAGATGCGACATAAATATATGTCTCAGATAGTTTAAAAACATATTTAGATAATTATAAGACATTTTTAGGTTGTTTATTAAATAAACTATAAATATATAATATATATCAATACAAATAAAATATTTAATTATTGCAATATTACAATTACAGTAGCACAAATACAATTACAATATTATAATACTAGAATACCATATAATATATTAAAATATAATTAATAATTTAAAATTTAATTTCAAAAATATAAATAATAAGTATTTTTATACATTATCCAACATATAAAATTATTAACTACGTATATAATGATAAATATTATTAAATAACAAATAACAATTCTCTCAATATTAACACAATAATAAATACATTGGAACATAAAATGAACTTAAGATAAACCATCATACAGCCCGAAACATATTCTAGAAAAATGACTGAGGACGTATTTGAACTTATTGTTGAAGATAACAAATGGGATAAAGACGAAAAATTGATTATGATACCTACCATTATATTTACGAGACAAAATAAAAAAATTATTTAATATATTAGAAATCAAAACACCAACATTAACATGGTAAATAGTTAAAAACGCTTTTCTTAATTATTATAACTCTGAAGATAAAATTGAAATGCTTAAAGAAAATTTATACAAAAGAATTAAAAAAATACATACATTTTTACAAGCTTACGTAAGTATCAAATATACTATCAGAATGCTATAGGGTAGATACAAATATGACAATAAAACAAATTATTAAATTTATTTTAAAATGATTACTTATTTTGAACTAAGGATAGATGCTTGATATTTTTGATTTATTTAGTTTTTTTTTCCATAAATGTCGATGAAAAACTTTTCACTTTCAAATTATTTAGTACTTATAATTAAAATTTGTTTCAAAATTCACGAAAATGTGCAAATGATTTTGTAGTCTAAAATATATACAATTAATTGATAAGTTTAATTGATAAATTACAAAATAATCTATTTTAAAATTTTTTTCCCGGCTTGGTGACAATAGTTGGCTAGTTAATTGTTTTCTCGTTCCCACACGAAATTTTTTTTACGACTTATCGCTACCTAGTTGATTTTTTGATAGTTACTTATTCCGATTTGTAACATTGAATTAATTTAAATTGTCCCTATAAACGTATGTCGTCGTATACCTACTCGTATTTTGTTAAATATTGTGTGTGATATTCGAAAAAATTGGGTGTTAAAACTGGCGGCTAGGTACTATAGCCTGTACAGTAATAGTTATCAATTAGTAATGTGTATTGTAATAGTAGGTAGAAGACAGCAGACAGTAGTAGATAATAAAAAAACGGATTAGCCGCTCCTGTAATAACGCTACAAGAGTTATCGGCATTTTTTTTCGAAGAAGAGACAAATATAATAACACAATAAACCTATAAGGAGAATTTTTTTTTTTTTTATTATTATCAATGATTTTACATCTATTGCGTGGTATTAGTGTCTAAGTAGATAGTGACTAAAAATATGATATTAAAGTACATTCGGCTGTGCGTGCGCCGCCGTAGCATTACAAAAGCGTAAAAACGTTTACTCTTCCCTTCACCACCGCCAAACCCCACCAAACAAAATCGCCGTCGTCGGCGGAGGCGTTTGGCGTCATCAGCGGCGGCGGCAGTAAACACCGCGCTATCAATGTCAAGGACTGACATTATCACGCGCACACAGGCGCACACGTACGCACATACACAACAACAAAAGTATTAAACAGAAGCGGAGTTATTGATTATTTTCGACCAGTGTCAACACTTTATATTTTCTTTTCGTTCCTCTTATTGTTTTGTTTTTTTTTTTTTTCTAATCCGTTTAGTTTTTTTTCTCCCACCCCACCGAAAACATTTCGCTTTAGCGACTCGTCGGAACGAGTGAACGACGGGGGGGACCGGCCGTCTGCGTTTTCCGTTTGTGAGGTCGGAGGAATGACGATGACGACGACGACGACGGCGGCGGCGGCGGCGGCGACGATGGCCATGACGCCGACGACGATGGCTATGACGCCGACGTCGGTACGCGACTAGAGCGATATTCACCACTTCGACGGCGTTCCGCGGTCCCACAGTGTTGGTCGGTGTCACTTGCCAACATACACGTTCCAGACAGTAGCCGGAGCGGTGCCTTGCGTGTCCGGTGAGTTGGATGTTGTTATTTCTATTATTGTGTCGTTACATTAATTCGTATGACAGAAAATGGTACGGACACTGACATCCGTCTCGACACGTCTAGTTCTCATCGTCGAGATCATGGCCTTTCATACACTGTCTCATCGTCCGCCCTTGATCTGTGCGTCTTTGTCATCCTAATGGTGCACAAATATATAGCTCTCTAGAGTCTATAAGAACCATTCGACTAACCCCGTATTGAATGTTGATGTTGTTTTTTCGTAGAATGGAAACAACTAGTGGAACACTGTTACTTAAATTCCATCTCTGGACTTGGATTTCTTTATTCCCATCAGATTACCTTTATAATACGTTAGTGAATTTTGTTATAAGTTATCAGTATAACTATTATACAAGCAAACTTGTATAGCTAGAAATTACAAGTGTTCTCCATATTTGGAATGTATATTGCTTTTACATGCCTCATTTTGGTTCCAGTTTAGAAAACGCCTCATAGATATAGGAATAATCATGTAATAACTTGTTTTTTTTTTATGTTCACTGTTACGAGTACTCATTCTTAAACAGTACTATAGGCCTAGGCACTAGGACTCCACTATAATCATTAACATACCTGTAATAATACAAATCTTTAATATTGACAATGATCTTTAGCTATGTTACAAGAAACCTACCTAACATGTAAATGCAATATTTCAAATACTTATTTACCAGTTTGATTAATATGTTTCATTATAACTTTAAATAAGTAGATAGGTAGTACTAAAATTTTAAATTTACCTTTCCAAAATCAAACTCATCATAATTTATGAATTTGTTTTATACCTGCATATAACTAATTTACGACAATTTGAAAAAAAAATGTGTATTGTACAGAAATGTTTCAAATATAATTAAATAAATTAGTTTTGTTTAACAGAAAATGTTGTCAAATGGATATTTTACTGTACTTTAATAATAACTAAAATGTTAAGTTATGTTAAAATTTTATGGTTATATTAGGTTGTCAAATCAAAATTAGTTATAGATACTTGATGTTTACCTAACACCACTAAAAAGATAAGCCTTACAGTAGGAGGGTAACATATTGACTAATTATAGGACTCCATGTGTTTTCAGATATTGTTCTACTACTGATAGAAATATTCAAAAGTATGATATTCATATACTAGGTTTATATGATAATTAAATTTAAATATTATACAAATATAGATAAAAATATATTATTCTGTATAATACCTACATATTATATAGATAAATATTTATCTTAAATTCTTAAAAACAAAGGCAGTTTCTAACGTTACTTAACTTTTTGTTAAAACGCCAGCTTGTTTTTTAGCTTTTTCTTTGGTCTTTATTCAGTATCTAGATCCACTAAGTTGTTTTTGATCTATAATAATACAATTTAGAATTGACAAATTAAAGTATAAGACTCAAATGAGTAATGACACTCAGACGACACACATTGTTTAATGTTTTGTTTATGTAATATCGAATATTAATTAACGTTAATCGTGCATTCGATTATTTGTGCGGTTACAGTCATAGCATTGTGGCAGTGCTGTACGTTTAGTGACATTGTTATATTACAATTCAAAAACGCAATCTATTTATAGAAATTATGTTAATAATATAATTTATAATAATATTATTAGTATTATTTTCCGACAAATTAATGAAAACATGATACATATTTTAGCTGTGATAATTGTTTTTAACTGAAGGTTAAAATAATTATTAAAATTATGTAAATATATTTTTTTTTCTATACAGTTAATACACAATAATAATTTTTTAATATAAATTTACCGCCCCTAAATGGACAAAAATATTTGCTGCCTCAGGCAACAAGATACACTTGCCCCCTCCTCCCTAAATACGTGCCTGCCAGTTAGTTATATTTTTAAAAAATTAAGCTCATTATCATACAATTTGGTAAATGAAAAAATAAATAAGATTTTAGATTCTGATCATTAAATGTATTGATTGTTTTTACAATGATATTTGTGTATGAAAAAAACTTTTTATAGTAGAAAAAAAATGCTTTTATTTTCAAATACTTGTAATAGAAAATTTCATCTAGTTTGTACTTTAAGTAGTCAAAAGTAAAAAATCTCTTGTACTTTTCAAAATAATTCGGAATTACAAAAAGAAATATTTGTAAATTTAGGCTATCTTTGCTTAGAATCGTTTTTATTTCATACAATGATTAATTATTAAATTGAAATTAAGCACATCTATTACATTGGCCTACTCAATGATAAGGTACATACATATACTTGATACCTACTGTACTGCAGTGCAGTTACCTACTTGAAGATTATTTTTTATTTAAATTGTAATCATCTTTTATATAACATTTTCTAGAGTATTTTGATACCAAAATTTATTTATTATTATTATTGTATTATATTATATTATAAAAATTAATAATACCTAATTTCAATTACATGCTTTTATAATATAGTACATTCAGGCTTAAAATAAATTCAGTTATAAATTAAATAACCTATTAAGATTTAAAGTTAGTATTCTTTACCATGATTGTGAATTAAAATAGGACAATTGTAACCTATTAACATTACTGTGAGTCAAACCTAAAAATATAACAACGTATCTAGAATAAATAGAAATTTAGTTATTTAGCACACCATGTGCTAGATTGAAGGTATGTGGGCATGGAGCCATTATTAACATTTATGGCTACTTAAAAAGTCATTAAATAATTTCAGACAATATCTAATACATTTTTTACTACAAATATAAATATGTTTATTAAGTTTAGGTGGAATGTAGAAACATTTCTAATATAAATTGTTATTTTAGTAGAGATATAATTAATCATTTTAAACACATATATATATATTACATATATTATATGATATAATATTTGTATGGTTTACAAAAAAAAATGTATCATATTTGAATATAATTAAATATTTCACTATTTTATTTATAGCTGTAAAGCATATAGAAACACTATTTTGTCAGCCTTTTATAGTTCTAAATTTACAAAACCTAAAAATCATAAAATAGAAAAACCTAATTTATGATTATAAAACGCATTTAATTTAATAAGTTTATCAAATAAAATGTTACTAATTAAAAATTAAATGATTAGATTTACATATTTGTAATAGTTTTAATATCATCTAATATAACTATTTAGTACCAAACTTAAATTAAATATTTCTTTTGTTACCTTCATTAAGTTATAGTACCTGTTATTGTTTTATGTTAGAAATTAATTTGTCTTACCAATTATAGTATAATATATTAATAGTTTTCATTTTAATTTTATTTTATTGTTGTTATTATTAATTACTTATTTTAGTCATATTATGATGTTTTGTTTTCTAGGGTATCAAATTATTAATAGCTCAGAAATAAGGAATATCTCACTGTACTATGTTGCCCAATACGATTGCTGAATCATCTACTTTGGTAATTTGTATTTTATTTAGTTTCTTTAAATAAATTTAATATTTAAAAAAATTATTAGATTAAATTGTTTAAAATTGTTTTTTTAGCCTAGAGTAAAAAATAAGACATACAATGAAATCGATGAAAATATTTCATATTCAAAATCAATAGATTTTCAAAAAGATCGTAAAAGTTGGCCTTTGGCACAGGTAATGGAATGTGTTGATCTTGAAACTGTGTCACACATATCGCCTTTGAAATTTGAAAATAAAACTAATACTGTAGACCCAATTACTTCTTCTCACAATGGTTGTGTGACAGTTCTTCAGACAGATAATTTACAGTCTGATTATAATAATGAATTGTGTTTAGATGGTCAATCAAGTAATGTCTTAAAAATTGTCTTGCCTCTAGTCAGTGAAAATGTGCCATTGAATGGCCATCCAATAGAAATTGAGCACGATCAATTCTTACAAGAAGATTATGTTGTTTCGAGCAATAATCGTGTTCAATATTCTCCAAAACAATGTGTGGATATGCCAGTCTATGTAAATAAATATGTAAATAATAGAAATCATTCTTTACCTGAAGATAGTGAACTAAATCGTTTTAGTTCAACATTTGAAGACATAAAAACTTTACTTAAAGAAGGTCTAGTGGATGGTCTAGATGAAATGCCACCAGACTTTCAACCTCCACATCCACCTCTGCTTTATAGAGTTTCTTCATTACCAAATCTTTTAAGTCATGATAGTACAAAAAGCCATCATTCGTGTTCATACTTAACTATGTATGCAACTAAACATGAATTATTTATGAATAAACTTTGCAAAAATGTTGTTGCCAAACATGACATGTCTGTACAAGTATCAACCGAATTATTTAAACATCAAAATCAAAAAATATATGTTGACACAAGCTGCCAAACGGAAGATATTTTTGTTAATTCTCAAGTAAATAATGAAGTTTTAACTCAGAAAATCTACCAAAATGATTGTCATAAGATAAGTAATGTTTTTAATAAAGAACTCAAAATTAATACAAATGATGAAGGTGAAATTAAAAGTAACTTAGAAGGAAATTGTATTAGTATTGGTAATAATATTAATGTTTTTAATAAAAATCATGAACATAACACTACTGTAGAAGAGGATTTGTCAGGTTTTGGTTACACAAATATTAATGTATTTAATAAAGAACTTCAAACTAATACAGAAAATAACTGTGCTGACATTGGTTACACAAATATTAATGTTATTAACTCTGAATACAAATTCAACACTAATGAAGAAGAGAACTGTGCAAGTATTGGTTATTCAGATGTTAATACATTAAACAAAGTAAATGAAGTTAATGCCAATGAAGAGGACTGTACCAGTATTGGTTATATCAACATTAATGTTTTTAAAGATAAAATAATAACTAATAATGAGGATTGTTTTACTAATGTTAGTTATACTAAAATTACAACTTTTAACAAGGCATGCGAAATCAAACCTAATGAAAATTGTGTTGATATTGATCGTACAAATATGAATGTAGTTGAGAATGGAAATGATGTCAATGTTAATGAAGATGACAATATGAAAATTGATTACACTAATATAAACATGTTTAATAAAGAATTTGAAGGAAAAACTAACGGAGTGGACTGTGTTGACATTGGTTATACAAATTTTAGTTTGTATGACAAAGGACTTGACATAGATTCTAATGACGATTGTGAAAATTATGCAAATGCTAACATTTTAGGAGAATTTGTGAATAAACAAATAAGCCTTAATAATATTGATGGAGATTTTGATTCATTTTTGTTTGGACCATTACCCCCATCACCTATTGAAGAAATTGGTAATAATTAAAAATTCTTAATATTTGTGAATTGGTTAATTTGTAGTGATGAATTGGTTATAGTTTCAGAGCTACCTATATTGAATGGTGTTGAAACAAAAAGAGAAAACTCTGCACCTGTACCTTTTATATTTGATGTTCATAAAAATGAACCAAGTACTTCAATAATCAAATCTCGATCAATAGATGCTGAATTTTCACATAACTTTCATCAACATCAAAAAATTGGAACACGATCTGTAAGAAAAGTTTATTTCTTATTTAGTTATATTTATACATTTAACAATGTTTATATAAATACTACACTCATTTTAGTAGTGCACACTGTAAATACACAATTTTTTTACATTGTTTTTAAACTGTATTGACTCTTAAGTTAATTTCAGTTAAATGCTTTATGATTATTGTTTTACTTAATTAATTTATCATTTTTATTTTTATTAATTTATATAATTGTTTTAAAAAAAAAAAGGGGGATTTAAGCTCACTTTAAACTTCCTTTTCTTATTAATAATTAATTATTATAAATATTTCATAGGTATACAATAAATAAATATATTTATTAGATAATATTGTAATATCATTAACTAAATTATTATGTACATTGTACAAGTATTCAATAATACAAACATGATTACAATAATTTTAAAATTTTAAAAACACATTAGCTAAAATAACCTTCTTTCAAATTCAAAAGTACTTAATTCTAGTATTCTATAAAATAACATCCCTATATATCCTCTCACGAGTAATGAGCATACCACACAAAAAAAAATAATTTTTCCCCAAAAGCAAAATAACAAATAATATGTAATAATTTTAAACTAATTTATATGTACTTGCTTACTATTCATAAATAATGTTTTTATGGAATTATAGGTGCAGTCTGAGAGAAGAACTTATCCATCTGAAGTACCCGTTTCTGATGGATACCCAAAACCTTTGATGCTTAAAACCAGTATTCATCCCAGTACTATAGAAAAATTATCAGATATTTCAAGTTCATTGCCAGATACGCCACTATTAGGAAGATGTGATTTTCCTCGTCAGTATTCTGCCACTGGTACTAAAACAATGACTCAGATGTCAAGTAAGTTTAAAATAAAAATGTGTATGAAAAAGTATTTTAATTGATAACTTATGGTTCTTTGTGTATATTACAGATAGTATGAGCATCAATATGAGAGGTGCTGGTCATGGTTCTAGCATTGGTTTGGGTCAAGCAATGGCTGGTGCAGAGTTGTTGCACCTAAATGGACCTGGTAGGGGGTGGTATCCACGGCAACGACAATTTCGTCCAGTGTCAGTTGAACAGCTTGATAAATTAGCTAGCAAAAGCCCAGTAGGCCACTCACAGTGGGACTCTCGAGAAGGCCATAAGCCTGTTACATTACCCCCTAATCTTACACCAAAGTTCTTCCACAGGTCCCCAAGAGAAGCGCTTCGACGTGTCACTAGTCTACTTATTAGAAAGGGTTAGTTAATGAAATATTATTGAAATATATTGTCAACATGAAATAAAAACTCATTTTTCGATTTTTTTTTTTTTATTATTATGCCATTTTGTTTATAAACTGGAAGTCTATAATAAGTGTAGGAGCACTAAACACCAAATTATTAGTTAAAGCCTGTTTTAAATAGTTTTTTTCAAGATGTAATAATGGGGTTTAATACTTTTAAAATTAAAAACGCATTTACCAAATATTTCTGTTTTGTCGTTAGTGAGATTTTACTTTAAGCCAACAATATTTTGTTGTATAAATAAATATATATAAATATAAATTCATACTGTATATTAATAATGGTCATTTATAAATAATCCATTAACTAATCAAAAATAAATTTGATTTTTAAAAATAATTGATAACCTTGTGTTATGATATATCAGTGGTTCCTACATTTTTTCATTGAGGAATGTTATTATTAGTTATATTGTGGAACAATTTTTGTTGCTGTGTGTATGCTAACACTATCATCTTTTACATTATCTTTTCTCTGTCCAATTAAAACATCCTGTGTCTCTACAAAAATCTATTTTTCTGTGCATTTTCGTGTAACACCCTGGGATGCGCAGAATCGGCATATTCTCTCTCTGAGCCAAATATAGTTATGTTATATCAATTTATTATTTTTTTTTTCAATATTGAACAACATTTTATTCTATTGTACGAAACAGTAACATTTAGACGTGTCATATTAGTGTTAAAATAAAAAAATTCAAGTTTTCGCTACACCCTTTTTAAAACGTTAATATACGCAATAAACATAAATATTTTATTAGCCTTTTTTAAATTATTTTTCTCAACAAATTTTGAACTAAAATATATATTATATAAATAGTTTAAGATTTCAGTTACAATACATTTAAGTTTGATGTGTTTGTCTATTAATCTAGGAAAAGGTGGTTAGGGTTACAAATTGAATTTATTAGCTATAACATATGTTAAGGTTTGGTTAAATGTTGAAAAGTATTAAATTTAATATATGTAAAAAAAAATTGAATTTAATAAATTCAAAGTATTTTAATAATTTAATAATTCAATATTATCTTTTATATTACATTATGTAGAAACGTCTAAATGTTGTATATGATTTGATTGACCATTATTCAGACTTTTTCTAACATTCAAAAATCTTTTAAAAAATAATAATAAACAATAACCTACCTACCATTACTGCATATAGTATATAATGCATAGTACCATTATTCATTACTTTATAATTATGTATATTAGAGTTTTAAATATTTAATAATGTTTTATTTTGTTTCAGGTAATACTAACAAAAGTAACAAATCTAAAACTGTATTCTCTTCCTCAGTGATTGGGCCACACGGTAACTTAAATTTATTATGTATACATTTTATTTTTTTTCTAAATAAATACTAATTTTAAGATTAGATATTTAAAATAGACAGTTTTTATAAGTCGGAAAATAGTTAAAAAATTGGTATAAGTAATAAATAATATTAAATGATTTATCAAGTTGTATTTCAGTAAATAATTCTTTATAATTATTTATGTTAAAACTGAATAGAACAGTTTTAGTCCAAAACTTTTTATTAACACTTATCACTTATCATGATATATAATATAAAACAATTTAATATCAAAACACTAGTTAATTTAAATGATTTTATATTCTGAACTGAGCGAAGAATGTATTAATTTTATAATGATGTGGGTGTTTTTTTTTGTGTAAAATTATAACAGTAAATATATAAAAATTTCAATATATTTTAACTTTTTTTGATCTATTTATAGGCATAATCAATTTTCGAGTTTTTTTTTTTTTTTGTTCTTGAGAAACATTTTTTTCAATCTATCAAAAATGTAAATTCAATACAAGATTCTTATAACTTACTGGGATTGAAAATTAAAAAAAAAGTTGATTGTAAGTTTCTTATAATATTTTATAATCATCTAAATTTAAAATTTTGAAAAAATACTTAAAAATTACGAAAATTTACATCTTTTTTTTATTAGGAAATTTATAAAAAAATTTTCTATTTAAATTTCAAAATTTAAAAATTCAACACAGGATTTTCTATTATTGGAAAGTCAAATTAATTTTTATGAGCATTAGTAATTAAACATTGGATATTCATCCGTTGTCTCTAGGAACAATTTTCTTATTTTGATGTAAATTCACAAATGAATAACCATAGACATTTGAAATTTTCACCAAATGTTAAGATTATCATTTTCTATACATCAAAAAATTTTAAAAATATTTTAACAATTTTTGAGCTAATTATAGGCTTAAGAAATTTTCGATTTTTAAAATTTTTATTCTATAAATATCAATAAAAAAAAATTTCGTTAGGTTAAATTGCTAAAAAATTTAATGCAAGATTCTTTATAAGTTGTTATATTAGCAGATCAAAAATAATAAAAATATTTAAGCACAATTTTTTTATAAGCATTTAAATTTCAAATTTTGACTAAAATTTATCATTGAACATTTGTAAATTGTTTTGTAGTTAAAAATTTATAAATCGTTCAATTTTCATAACTAAGAATTGAAAGTTTAAAACAAGGTTTTACGTGAGTAGTTAATAGTGTAACCAAAATATCAAAAAAAAAAAATATTTACATGATTGATTTTTAAAAATATTTCAAGTTCAAATTTGAACTAAATTAGATATTTAAATGTATAATAACAATATTTGTTATTTTGTTGTAATTTAAAAATATTTTTCGTGTGTGTTTGAAACTTTTAAAGTATATTATTATATTTTATACACTCAATGACATTTTCAAATACAATGTTTTCTCTAAAAATTAATTCAACTTACTGTATTAATAGTTAAATTAATTATTTTAATAGCAATAATATCAAATAAACTTGTTATGTAAGCTGACAGACAGTTTTCGTTCAGAATCATTTTTCGTATGCTTTGATTTATATCATTGAATTCAAATTTAACACATCTATGAAAGTGATCCACTGTACAGCAGAGTGGTATCCACTTGCCGACCTTTTTATAGTATGTCATGTATACAAATATTAAGTTAATATTATTTATTGAAAACAAAATATTAACTATTATTATATTTTATACAAGTATTGTTTGATAAAGTATATAAAATTTTAATTAATTTCAGGAGATATAAGTGAAGAATGTGTGACCAGTCAATCCAAACGTGGATTTTTCAAAAGCTTATGGAGAAAATAAGACTTTTTATAACGTGCAATCAAATTATGTGGCCATATATCTTAATTTATTTATTATTTAATTTATCACTACTCTGTCTTTGAATCTATGTTTGACCTTACGTTTACTTTACTAACTTTTACTATTCATTTTTTTATATGTTTTTTTATATGTAATGAATTTTTACCTTAGTGTTAGAATATTTGACGATATATATATATTATATATGTATAATTTTTTTGAACATAACATTTAATTTCTTATTATTGTTTTTTTATTATTTTCATCATTGTAGATTTTTTAGATTGGAATAAAGATTTATATAAATATATAACATTTTGAGTTATACCAATCACTTAAATAATTACTTATTGAAAATTACTGAAAGTATTTTATGATTTTAATAACTTTAAATAGAACATATTTTGTTTAGTGTTCTAAGAGTCAGTATTATTAGATATTGTTTTCTATAACTTTTTATTATTAATAATTACTATTTTAATTCTTTTAATTGTCAATTAAAATAATGAATTTATTTAATAATAAATATTTGAGGATTATAGCAGTTGATGACATATGTATTACCTATATAATAATGAAAAATTGTGTAGTATATTGTAGTTAAACAAAGGATATTATTTTCCTTCTATGCACTGATAAAACTAATAATATATCTTCTTACACTTCTTAACTGCTTGTTTGAGTGATTTCGAATTCATACAAATAAGGTATAATTACAAATGGAAAGTGCTCTAAACAAATTTTTGTTGTTTGTTTAACTCAAATAAAAATATTAACAAACATATTCTTATTTATTTCTGAAAGTTTGAACTCAAACAGTATTGATAATGTTCTGATGTCTGAAGTCAGTAGTTATATATTTATAGAAGGTACATACTTTCAACAAATTACTGTAAAGCAGTATGGTCTCTTGAACATTGAAATTAAAACAACAATGACGGTATGACACTGTTGTATATTATATTGACACTAGACAATAAAATGACATCAGATTAAACAAAAAAAATAATGTTTCCACGATGATTTTTGAAAGGGTTTATTATTGTCAATTTTAATAAAGTTTAGTAAAAATTTTAATTCAAAAATAAGCTACATGGCTTATTATGTAGGGACTATTTTTTGTTTTTACTCTACAACTACTGCACCAGAGCAAGCAATCTCTTTTATGGAGTGTTTTCTAACTAAAATTGTAGGGCTGTATACTTTTTGTGCTATTTGCAAATATTTAAAGTTCTTGAAATTTAACATTTTTTTTTCGATTTGTTTATGTATGATCATATTTTTGTTTTGGAGTAATAAGTTTGAAACATATTAAGGTTCCTTATAAGATTTCCTTACTTCCTTATTTCAATTACAAAATATCAAAAATACGTTGTTGAAAATTTAATACAAGATTTCTCATTAAATTTTTTTGTATTGAAAGTTAAAAAAAAAATAAGCAAAAAGCCAAGTAAATTTTTTATGAACGATTGAAGATTTTTCGACATTAGATATTTAAAACTTTAAATGTATATATATAATAATAACGATTAATTTTTTAATAATTTTTGTTACCTATATTATTATTATTCAAAAATATTATTCGTAGAAAACTAGAAAATATGAAACATTAGGTACCTACTATTATTATCATTTTCTAGTTACAGTGACATTTTAAAAATATTTAGACCAATTTAAAGCTATATATAATATGGCATTTTAAATTAGGTATAAATTTGTTTAATTTTTTTTTATTAAATGTTGATTACTATGTTTATAGGCTTAGTCAAAAGATTTAAAAATTAAATACAAGATTTTTCAAAATTTATTCTTACAGCAACTTAAAATTCTCAAAAATACATATTCATAAATTTTTATTATAAGCATTTCAAGTAAATATTCTAACAAAATTGGATATTTAAACAAAAATAAGTTACTTTGTTGTAATAATTCAAAACATATTCAGAGACTTGTAACTTTTTGGTACTACGTTTATTGTTATTTTCTATACACATAGAAAAGTGATGTTTTAAAAGTTGTTTTAGATTCATTTTGAGTTATTTACTCCATTAACTTATTCATTTGACTTAAAGTTATCGGTATTTTTGATTTACTGGTAACTACCAATTTCCGGCATTTTTGGTATCGTTAGGTTAGGCATAGGTCTTTGGAATTAAACAATATGCAAACAGTTCAATCACCATAAAGTAATGCTACCACGAAAAAAAAGGTTAGGATAGGTCAAATATATTTGAGAATACTAATATATATATGCTAATGGTAATTATCGTTTGTTACCGGAAATACCTAGCCAAAGGTACTCAGTGGTCAGAAACTCATAGCTATTAGGTTAGTATTACCAAATATATAAGTATTATATTTTGTTTGAGTAAAATATATTTTATTTCCTGGGTAAGGGTAACACCACAATGGGTAGTATATAATTTTGGAAACTTGTGTTTTCAATGTTATTCAAACGTCCGGTTATTAAAATTTTAAAGCAACATAAAACATTTAACCAGGCCAGTGAGGGGTCGGAGCACCCCTGCTTAAATCGCTAAGCATAATCTGGAGAATAAATTATGTTTCGGATGACAAAATCCTATATTCGCCACTGGTTTAGTAGGTCATCGAGTAATAGTGTCGCAATTATCGATCAATGTAGAGTAATGATCTGACGGGTCAGAAACTTTAAGATTTATTTCATGAATTTAATTCAAATTTTATATAAGGGAAACGTAAACTTTCCGGTTCACAAAACAAAAGAAAAAAGTTTGGAAATGACGAGATCGAATGATTTTATCATTATTTTTCGACGTCTTGTAGTACCTGCGGCTAATATAAAGTATGCATATATATAATATATTATTTTGATGTAATGGGTTATGTACCGGCCGCGGGAGAACGAATGGAAACATTTCCAAGGTTCCGTTTCGCTGTGTCCGCAAATCGCTAGGCATTATTATCATCGTGTTTATCATTACGGAACAAATTGGCACACGGTCCGCATTGAATTATACCTCGATAATAATTATATTAGGTAGGCACCTAAATATAGTATTATCACAATCGAAATTTCCAACGAAAACTAGTAACGATCCGACGGGTACAAACACTGGGGAAAATGTATGCACCTTGCAGCACGTTTCGGTGAGGCAATCGGACCGGCCCATAACTATACTGACTATAACCTATATATTAATAACTATAGTAAATTATTAGTTATTGCGCATACCTATATATAATATAAATAGATGGGAATTGAGTAATAAATGTTGACACTTTTGTGAGCATTGTTCGGATAAAGTCTCGACCGGTATTGATTTCAGGATTCGGGCGTCGGGTAATTATATTTAGACCACTACACAATTTTACATTAATTATTGTAAAAGGTGCACCCGGTAACTGGGCCGCGACTTACTTTTTTTGTGAACTTTCTTATAGGCATACTTGTTGAGGACCATAATATGAGCAGATCACGAGGTATATTGTCATTTGTCACTATACCGGACTAATGATATGTTTTTAATTGTATCTCATTACTTTACAAAATAGTTGTTTTCAGCTTGTTGTTAATCATCCAATCATTATAATTTATAACTGACTGTGTATAATTTGATATGTATTTTAATTTGATTTAATAATTTTGTGGCTTTGTCAAATGAATAAGTATGCGACTTTTATTAAATTGAATTATTTAAGTTATAAAATTATAAGTTATTTTATAAATCCAATAGGTCCCTTTAAACATTTCGTATTTTTGAATTTTTTCAAAATTTATTTTGTCGTGGCTCAATACCCGAGTAATAAAATAAAAAAATATTTTGTGTACGAAGCGGGTAAATAATATGCGACCCGATTGCCGACCACCCCTTCTACTTCCTTCTTCCTCCCAAAAACTCCCTCATGATCCACGACAACTGTTCAATGGACATTCATACTGACACTGATATAACATAATTATGTTTAGTGATTAAGACAAGGGAATAAAATTGATACTTCAATAAAAAAATATATCGTAAACAATCATTTATAATAATCATTTGCAATAATCATTATTGCCTTATAAATTATATAATGTCCTCTGCACGATATTACAATTTGTGGTGTGCTAGGCGGATTTAGCCACTCAAAGATGTTTATACAGTAAATTAAATAATTTATTATCATATATCACATCATTTTTATATAATTTATAACATAAAATGTTTAAATTTGATAAGTTTTTTTTTTTTTTGTCAACACTACTAAAACATGCAAACCAACTCCAATTGCAGTTGCTCGATACGTGGTTATCTCTTATTAATTATATTTATAATATTCATTATTAAAACGTTTAAGATTGATTAACACAATACTAGATATATATTATTATCTATTAATTCTATGACATCATCGATTTGTGGTTATTTTCTTTTTGATTTTAGCTATCACTTTTCCCTTACCTATCGTTCTATATTTAATATCGCAATTTATTTGATTGTGGATGGATGTGTAGAGTTTATAGGGTAAGTTATTTGGATGAGGTGGATACTTCACCTAAATCCAACCCTCTCGAGACAGTCCTGAGTAAAAATGACAATTTTCCAAGTATCATTATATAATGCGAAGAAAAACCTTGTAGCACGTAAACATTTTTTTACACAAACTAAAGCAATAGCAGGTTTGTTAGGCAGCTACAAAGGTATAATAATAATAAACAGAAATTATGAATAATCTATAAAGCTCTTGTCCTCGTCGAGGCCTTCAAGAAAATCGTATTTTACCTATACACCATAATATAGATAATCAGTCCCGAAACTTACTTCCAGTCAAGTGTGTTCGAGCACGAACAATTGAACATTTAATTTTTATATTATACAATCGATATAAAAAATAGTATAAATACAATAGAATATACTGTCTTTGACTTGAACGATAAACTCGGATTATATGGTGGCTAGGGGAACAAACACTAACAATTGCAGTCATATTATCTACCTACTATAAAGTTTAAGATATCAGACAAAACTAAGGCTTGTCGTTAGATAGATCTGTTTATAAAACAGATTTTGAATTATTGATAAGTTGTTAACGAAGTGATTTTAATATTTGTTTATTTTTAATTGAAATATTAACAAACGAACAATGTTATGTTTATATTTTAATTGTTGGCAATAAAATTTATAATAAACAGTTTTTAGAAATATTACACAAGTCGATTCGATCAAACAATAGAAAAATTTTAGGAATCAAATCAATTTTCATAATTAAAATTCTCAGAAGTCATAGACTCATTTAAACCTCCTTAGACTCACACAAAACACCACACTAATATTAATGTAAGTATATCAATTTTCGTAAAAAAAAATGTTTTTTCTTAAAATACAGGCTACATGTAGCCTGGTTAGGTTAGATTAGACTGTAGCCAACTGAAAGTCCTGTTTTTTATTTTAAAAAGTATACTAAATTCACATCAGATGGAAATTATAATTTAAATATGGATTCCAATATTATGTTGTGTATTTCTAGCTATAATCTGTGTAGTTATTTGGTTTTAGTATTTGTTATATTATATAGTTGTTGGAGCAAACAAGCTTTTTGAAAATTATGATTTATTAATAAGACATTTACCTATTTATGTGGTCACGGGACACTGCAATCAGCGAATCACATACCATTATGTATATATATATACACTATAAGTTTACAACAAATAATAAGAAAAATGTGTCGATTCTTTATTGCTTCGACTGTCATTACAAAAATATGCAATAAATTATTTACACCGCTAACGCGTTTCAATAAAACAAAAAATGTAGTGGACTAAAATTGAATTTCGGTCCCGAGACGGGTGCAAGACAAGATGTCATGGTTAATCCATTAATAAATTCGGCACAATTGACAACACCGCTTATATGGGTAGATCATATCACAGGAATCGTGATTAATCGTTTTTGACCAAAACGTATTCGAAACATTAGCACGTGACGACAATGCATTTAGCGAGATAGGTAGATACACTACATGACGTCTACATATATATATATATATATATATATATATATATATATATATATATATTTCAATATAAATACCTTCCGAACAGTGCAAAAGATAATAGCTAGGTACACATTATTACTTTAATAAGCATGGTTCGGATATTATAGCACTACAAAGTTAGAAAAATTTACAAATTATTTTGTAATTGAAAATTCATAAGTATAACAATTTTAAAAGTCATACTTAAAAGTTTGAAAATTTAATACAAGGTTCCTCATAAGTTTGTTCCGATAAAATTTTAAAAAAAAGTTTAGCGTAAACTCTTAAGCTACACACTTTTTATATGAGTGATTGAATTTCAAATTTTAAAGTCATGTGATCTCTGATATTGATTTTGGTTTTTTCTCTATTAGTACTACAGTGATTCTATACATTGTTCACATTATTTTAAAGTTATACATAATATTTATAAAACTCTAAACAAACTAACGATGCAATATTTATAAAATACTAACTGACAATAATGTTATAGTCTAGTGTTAACAATTTTTTGGTTATAGGTTTTAATATTCTAGATTCTACTAAAATTATTTTTGTATTTTGTGAAATTATGTTTAGCCGGTGAATTGAAACTTTCCATTATTACCAGAGACACTAGTTTACACATCGGCTAATTGGGTATCAGCGAAACGATCCTTTAACTATAAAATAGAGTATTTTAAATAGTATTTAAAACATATTAAAACAATGTTAGTATAGTTGATCCATCCCCTTCAGCTCAAAAATGATCGGTTAGTAAAAATAATTTCTTGCGTTGGCGCATGCAAATAATATCTAATAATCAAAAAGCTATAGTATAGTTACCAGCCATTTTTTTTAACTTAGAAAGCCGGTTTTATTACTAAAATTCATAAAAAATTACAAAAAATATAATTATTAGTAAAAATTAGTGGTTTGAATTAAAAAAAAAAAAAAAAAGGAAGTTGTACGAACAGTGAATCAAATTTAAGTAAGTTATGGGTTTAGGATTTAACCCCCCCTACATAAAATTAAACAATTAGCATTAATAAAGTGTATTATTTAGTATTTCGACGAAAAACAGATCATGGTTATCATTATTGAACAAGTCTAGAAATATTGAGTATTTCAAGTTATCGTGGGCCAACTATAATATAATATACTTTATACTATTGATTATAAATACTAGTAATACTAGAGTATTTATAATCAATGCTAATACCTATATAATATTGTAATAGAATTAGAGTGTGGCGCGGTCGTACGCTCAACTGCGGAAACGCCTTGAGAGTACGTACCGGCCGGTGTTGCTAGTTCCCGGATGGGTGACCACCCGGGTTTTTAGCAACAAATCCTTGCCCCACATACAAAAAACGTGTTCCAACTCAACCGTTCCTCAACCCACAATAAAAAACCTACAAACAGACTAATGACCCAGTAGTTGAAGCCTTCATTCTAATAAAAAAAAAAAAAAAAAAAAAAAATATTGTAATAATATGCATTGTATATCATGTGTTCAAAACTGAGGTACCTGCGAACATTTAACAGTCGCTGCTACTGCTGCTGTGTACACATAACACTATAGTAATAATATGTATGTGTAAAGATTAATAATATGATCATAAATATAAATGACTTTTAAATCTATAAGACCTGTTTTTTTTTCGACGTTTCGGCAGAGAAACTTGTTTACACGAATTATAAATTTTTTATCTGAGAATTGATATCCACTATAATACCTATCGTATGTGTATTATAGACGTGTATTATAAGCAACAGTATACTTAATGTACGAATACGAAAAAAAAATGTATATATCTATCAATTAGGTACGGAACCCGTTTGTATAATATAAAATATTATGCATTCGACATTATGCGACTTATACCTCCAATATGCAATGCTATTATAATATGTATATATGACGTATAATATATTATGTGAAGGTAGGTAGAACCTATGTAGTTGAATAGAAATCCATAGGAGGTATGTATAAAAAAAAAATAAAAAATAAGAACAGATGGGACGCACACTTAGCGCTAGTCTCGCTTAATTGATGATAAAAATTCGTTATGGTTGTTCATTAAACAACTCGGAAAATAAAATCTATTGCGAATATAAAGAAAAACTGAAATTATTGTTATTGCTTTGGACGTAGTAGGTCGAGGCATATTATAATGATTGCAGAATGTACAAAATTATTAATCATCAAGAATCCGCAATAAAATTAAACAAACCCATTAAGTTCAACGAAAATTGTGCACAATGAATAACTGCAGATAATTAAAAAATCTAAGTTTGAAACGAAGTTCGACATTTTACATAATATTGTTTTTAAAATAATAATATCTAAGTCAGCTTTAGCTGATTCAGCTGTGATAATATTTTTCTGTGAATACAATAATATATCAGTGTGGTAAACCGTTTAAAATCAAATCATGATCTTGTTTTAAATTAAAGGTCTCTATTTTACGTGTAGTTAAGTTCGTGAATTTTGTTATTAAATCAAGCGTTTATTATTACAATTAAAATTTTATTTTCAATACATTAAATATCTTTCAATGGCTTCCTACTTTTTATATGGCAGTGATCGGTTAACAATTATTTATTATGAACAGAACATCTACGGAAAACTAATATTTTAGAATGCGGTTTTTTTGACAAATGTTTATTATTTTAAACTTATTAACATTTTACATACATACAAAAATAATTGAATAATTATGTATAGCATAAAAATTGATAACAATAAGAACATTTTTTAAATTTTATTTATTTATTAATTTTGGACAATAAGCCTAATTTTTTCACATGCATAATTTACTTGTATAATATAATACAATAGTGATAATTATTAATTAATATGATATTATGATAAATAATATAATATATATGTTATAGTTTAATAAATCCTAACAGATAAACAGATATCCATGTGTATGTATTTGTGTTATAAATTATAATTAGAATATTATACCTATAAATACTACATGTTATATGAAATTGAATAACAATAATTTGTAAAAAAAAAAACATAATAATTTTTATTCTAATAAATCGTGGTGAAAAAAAATCAGCACATATAAAATAATTATATATTATTATGAGGTACCTATTACAAACGTGGTCACAAAAACGCATAGCCTACGCTTATCGTCTGCACGGGCACTGTTATTTAGTATTATATATATTATATACCGAACGCGCAAAATATCTGTTACGTATACACTCACATTTCATTGCTATATAACATCGGATGGACCGTGATAATGTGATGTATTATTATAACAGTAATGGTTATTATCCTGTAGGTGTCATAATATTCGATCACATCGTTTTTAAACTGTGCATTATTACCGTGACGTAGATATTATCGCACAACAAACACTATGAACGATCTTAAATAATATTATTTATCATTGAAGTACTATACCCAGTGATTAACTTCAGCAGTCAACGATAACCTGTGTGTAGGTTTACATTCGAATATTTGATTAATCGATACACTGGTAAAAACTTTGGCTAATTAAAAAATTATATACTATAGTATTGGTGCCTAATCTAGAATTGAATATTTCTTATTGTTTTCTCTGAGAATATTTTCAAATTATATGTGATGCCTACGCCTAATAGTATAATATTATTGATCGTCGTTTCATATTTTTGGTAATTAATTTTAATATTGATGTTGTCACCCCCCCCATCGTCTTGATGGCGCACCTAATAGTTTATAGTTTGTAGACATTGATTTATATCATTGAATTCAAATTTAACACATCCATGAAAGTGATCCTCTCGACACATACTGTACAGCAGAACGGTACCCACTTGCCGACCTTTTTTACAGTTATAAATTATAATAATATATATTTAATAAACATATTATTCTGGAGCATTAAATATTTTAGTTAGTACTAGTTTGATTGTTGATTAATAGCTGTTGTTTGAATGTAAATGTATCATTTCTTTAAAAATTAAAATTATATAAATAATAAAAATTATATAAAAACTTACAATTTTAATTTGATCCTCTTTTAAATCTGATTTTTGCCGCTAAGAGACGCTATACTTGCATTTGTTAGGCCAAATATAGCAAATGTACATTTAGACTTATGATTAGTGTAATTGTAAGTTTTAATATTAAAATTAATCGAACTATTATACATTTTAGATAATAATACTCTTATGGAAATTTTTAATAAGTTTATTTAGGTATACTTAAATACGAGTTAAATATTTAAAAATATTAAAATAGGTATCATAATGTATGTAATAAATATTTAATAAAGCTTATAACTCAGTTTAAAAGCAAAATATTAAAAATAAAATCACCTGAATTCGCAGATAATATTGTTACCTATAAATTTGACGATAGGTCGATTCAGGCTTATATTAAAACTAATCTAAACTAAACGTGAATTGTTAGACGTAAATTTTCTACACGCTCCGTAGGACGGAGACGAAAATATCTTGCTGGTAGTACCTATAATACTGTGTGGCGTTTTGCATTAATTTTTATTTTTTCCAATAAATTAGTCATCAATTATCAGCCAATACGCCATAATAAGCTTCATGTCCATGGCCACGTGCAGCATCATATTATCATATACCATCTACATTTCTACTTCCGTGGTCATATAGTATTTCAAACTGTATTGATATGTGAATAATATGACACATAACGTATTGAGATAGTTACCTCTATAAGTATAACATTAAATAGGATTTTAGTAATAAATGTACAATCGTCATTTGTCAGATAATAAAGCATTGAATTGTATATCACAAAAATTAATAAATTTAATTTAAAATATAATTCGAGGCCATAGGCAAAGCATGATAAACTTAGCCGTGGGAGGAGCTCAAGCCCCAGATTACTTAACGAAAATAATTATTAATGACTTCCTGTGTAGTTTGAAATAGTCTTGTATGTTTTGTTTAGAATGTTTGACAAATTTAAATAAATATTATATATAAATAAAAGTAAAAATCAGCTAGCGTCCAGCATGTGCAGCTAATTATATTTCAATACAAATATAAACAAATAAACTAAAATTTATAAATGTATTACATACTATTACAATATTACTACAAATACAAAAAAAAAAGAAACTGATGTATAGTAGAAGAAATAACTTTAACTGTTTTATTAAATAATATTATACATTTAAATTGTATTTAAAATATCTATAGAGTGTAGACTGTAGTAAAATAGCAAGTTTACATAAATGTTTTCTTAAACTATATCGTTTAAGTAGTATATTTACGAATAATGATACAAAATTATAGGTACATTACTTTGGTATACATTGGTGGGGGGAGCTAATAGAAAATTTAACGGAGGGAGCTTAGCACAACCCTACTTCTGATAGTATTCCACTTTCAAATTAAAAAGGGGAAATTAGAAGACCACTATGTTTATACAACAGGGTTCGAGTGTACTTCGTCATTAAGGAGTGAGTCACTATCATGATGTATGTGTTAAATTTGACTTTAATGATAAATCATTGCATACGAAAAATGATTCTGAGAAAATATGGTCTGCCTATTTTACTAAGTATCAGGTATATCATATATGATATATTTATATCGCAATTAAAATAATTTATTTTACTATTAATAATACTGTAGGTTGAGTTAATTTTCAAATGTATAATAAAATCAGAGGTATAAAAACAAAATTTTTTTATTAATTTTGAAATACATATGTTTGCGATTTTGACTACTTTCGTCAAGTTCTAACTTCAAATGCTTATAAAAATATTGTGACTATGGTTTTTCAATGTTTTTTAATAAGTAAATTAACTTATAAGGACGCGGGCTTGGAATTAAAGAGTTCTATATAAATAATTTCAAAAATGGTTTTTCTAGCTGTTCAGTTAAGGATTATTCGTTATTCAAAACATCTAACAATTACGTGTAGAATAGTCAAATATTATATTTAATATTAAAATACTATAATAGTACATAATTAAAAAAAAAAAACTATGGAAGTCTAACTGCTGTATAGAAGGTGTCGAGTTTGAGCAAGGCTTGCAAACGTTATAGTAACGTTATTATTATAGCTCATCAGGTTAAGTTAATAAATACAAATTACGTATCCATTTAAATGAAATAAAAATAAAAAATTACACATTATTGTAAAACCGATATATTAAATAATAACTAGGGCTCACAAACGTCATTATAACGTTATATATGACAAAAAAAAAAAAACTATTGAAATTCCTAAACGTAATTAAAACGATAAACTAAAATAATTAAATAGCACAAAATAAAACGTAACGATTAACATAATAACATTTATAATATATCATTAAACAAAACGTAACGTAAAACGAAATAGTTTAAAATCCATTTAGTTAAAAGTTATAATATTGGTTTCCTAGAAATATTTATTTCACGTGATTTAGCAATAAATCCGAGAATTTATTATACTCCGTACCCGGGCCATTCCCCGCATTAAATATTATCTTTAACGATAAATAATAAATGTCAAAGTTATATAAAGTTTTAATCCTGAATGACGATAAACGCAAAAATTGCATAACATTTAGACCGTAAACAAAGTAAAACCAAATTTCGATTTCAAATGCAAGCCTTGAGTGTGCGTATTATATATACCCTCAGTCATAAGTGATAATATTATTATATTAGTATGAATAAATTTAATTAAATTTAATATTGAGGTTATGGTGTCAATAAAATAATAAGTATACATATTAAAGTTGACTTTGTTGAATCTGAAGATGAATAAGGTAAAATGGGACTGTCAGTGCCATTGTCAAATAATTTTTTTTTCCGGAGGACACTTATTTTTTCTTTTGACGATACAAAGCTGTTAGCAACTATACGGTTTACATTTAATATAAAAATATTAACATTAATGTTAACACAACTACAGCTGATCAATTGTGAGTCAGTATTATACTGATAAACTAATAACTTATAACTTATATCGAATACATAATATAGTATACAAAAGAAGCCATGGGTAGAAACTATACATTACACAAAAGAGATAGCTAAAAATAAAAGAAATTAAAATTAGACAAATAAACGAAATTAAATAATTAAGAACTTAACAAGATATATATTTATAGCTCTGTAGGAAAATAAACTTGTATTTTTTATCTTAGTCCGTGCTTATCATTACTATTTGATAACTATGAATTGTTGGTTTGTGATGTTACGAACGACTAAAGATGAAAACACATCTAATTTAACATAGTTTTATCTTGTATTAAGGAATTTCTGTACACTATATACGCTACACGACAGTACAGCCCACAAAAAAAAGTATTTCTGGGGGAGAGCTCACAGTGCCCACTTTCTGGCTACTGCAATTTATATATACCTAGGTACATTAATGTAAAATGTAAATAAGTATGTACAACTATTTTGAAGATCGATCTAGGGTTAGGTTTGTCAAAACGGGTAATAAACGATGAATTTTGCAACTGCGATACCATAAGATACATTGAGGGACAATTTGTTTTATATTAATAAAATCCGTCTTCAGCATAGATGCATAGTTAATTTATAATTAAACAATTTAGGGCGGAAATTTTCCATAAATTATAATAATATATTATAAGTGGTAAACATGTTTAAACGCTCCCTGACTACCAATCACTGTACCAATGCCCTGTATAATAATACTATCAATATAATATATATATATTAAATTAATAACTAACAAATAACTTCAAACATCTGAAAAACGAGATTGTGAATTTAATCGTGCATTTTGTCTAATACATATTATAAATAAGTAGTAATGGACGTATCCAGGCACCTTTGAAAATAATAAAAAGCACACGATATGGACTAGCCCAATCTTTTTTAACGTACACTAGATACCTACTACACTATATTGCACTCCAAAAATATAATATATAAAAAATATTTTTTAATAATATATAATAACATGCGTACCACGTTCATAATGCAACATTCGACCGGTCAAAGTAAGTCACTAAATACACGTCTATAATATATTATAATATATATATATAATAATAATAATATATTATGCTCTCTTATTCATCACGGCTTTACAGCAGCGCTCTCCTTTCTCCTTTCTTCGTGTCTGAACAATGCGTCAAACTCTGAGAGTAAATGTAGTATACTATTATAATAGTATGCGTACCTACCACGGACGATTAACACTGCAAATGAGCAACACAATGACATCGAAGATTCAGCAAATAGATTTCACGGAGGACAAACGAAACGTATAATTATTATTAATCTTTGTCTAGCGACGGTGGTGATAGAGTTGGAAGATAGCGTTCATTCTTCATTATGCCATTTTATGATTTATAGAAGCCACTCGTTTGGCGAACCGGCGAGGAGGTCAGTGTCGGTGCGTGTACATCGTGAGCTGAAATCGCCGAATGAAAAATGTTTATAAAATATAAATATAATATTATTATTACACACAATTGTATACGTCATATTATAATATAATAATAATACTTGAAATTTTTCGGAGAGATCAGCGAACGAAGACAATATCATGTATCAGACACGTATTCAGGATCAATTTTTTTTATTGGGGGGGGGGTAAACCCCTAAAAACCTTCCACTATATACCACAGAACGGTATATATATATATAAATTAGCATAAAACCAATCGATATTTTTAATAATGTACGGTTTAAATTTTTTTATTGTCTGAATGTGCTCATGATGAGTTACGATATATTGAATGATAAATATATAAATAAATATGTCAAATATAGTGGTTACAATTCAGTTTAGTTTGTTACAATTCAAGTTTAGACGTAAAACCACGCCTATTGTTGGAAATTAGAATAATCGCATTTAAGTTATGTATAGATAGTTCGAATTTTTTCGGCCTCTTTTCTTGGTAATATAATGTGGGAATTAATTTTTGGTATTTCAGTTAAAATTGTGATCAAATAATAGTCTTATTTTCTTAATCGTTTCATATGTTGAGTTTTTTTTTTAATGAAACAGTTACCTAGTTCACATTATAACCT
The DNA here is from genome assembly GCA_014851325.1 of Pentalonia nigronervosa. NCBI lineage: Eukaryota > Metazoa > Arthropoda > Insecta > Hemiptera > Aphididae > Pentalonia > Pentalonia nigronervosa. Next base: position 216,886 of record JACXSJ010000529.1, on the reverse strand, counting down.
AGAAAAAAGATCAGTGATCTCAAATATTTTTAAAAAATGTTAACCCCTACGTTTTATGTATGCGTTTATGGTATTGTCGAATTTTTAGGTTTAAATTTGTAAAGTACTCGTGGTTAATACTAACCTAAACGCGGTGAACAAAACATTTTATTTTGACACAACATGTGAATATTTGTGCCGAATCCCGAGTAGTGCTGGTAATATCGACAAATTGTCGTTTATTATTCACACATTTTTTTCCAAATTAAAGTCAATAATAAAACTTAAACAAAAAAATTATTATTAAATTAATAGTGTTTAATTTTTACATTCATAAAATATACCCATACAAGGAACATAATATTACAAAGCTATTTAACTTAATTTTGATATCCAATTATTCTTTTTGTTATATTATAGATTATAGTTAAAATTAATTTAATGTACATACCAGATTATACAACAATAATAAATTATATCCCGATGATTTTCATTGACCGTCATATATATGTAGATGGACAATAAACGTAAATTACACATTATTTCAAAAACCATTAACTTTTTAATATTTTTTAGCATAATATACTTTTAAGTTGTTATTAAATTAAATTAAATTTTTATCGTTAACATTTTTTAAGTTTTATTTTTTTGAATTATATATTTTTAATTTCATATTCCAAAACAGAATATTATTTAGAGTAGGTACTTTGATGTACAAAACAATAATTAGTATAAAATGTTATTTAATTTAGATAAACGAAGTATTGGACCAACATTTAGCGGGGTATCTCTGTGTCACTCCACTCTGCTCATCTAAACTTAAAATACTTCCAAGTAATCACTTATAAACTGCTTACTATTCGTCTAAAATTCAATTTTTATACTTCGAAATACTCTGAAAAATATTCTGCATTGCAATTAGGAATTACATATGTATGCATGTTGTCATTGATAAATGTAAAAAATTAAAACGATAGAAAATAGTAAAAATATAATTTATTTACATTTTTATTTTGTAACAACTTAAAATGATGTAAGAAAAGCATTTTAAAAAACGTTAATAGTCTTTAAAAAAAATGAGTGGCTCTTTGATGAAAGAATCACGCTGTTTAACAACCACCCTGCAGGTGAGAGAAAATTCTAAACTCCATCAATCACTATAACGGTGGTGAATCGCTCAATCCCTGAGTTCCGACTCCTCCCATCTCCGACACCATAAATTTCATCGTTACCGTAAATCTACTCAACAAAATTTAATATCTACCTACGGTATTAACTGTTTAAGTTAAACATTGTTGTACGTAGTTTAAACGCTGTTGTCGTATTTGTTAACCGTTTATACGTTTTTATGTAATCCATATCTATAAATAAATAGGTACCTACAATATTATGTAAATCTACGATTTATCTGTCCCAATGGCCACTGGTGCCGATGAGAGTTATTTTAAACATAATGAAAGATAATAATATATCTCAACTATAATATTGTATAATAATATAGCAACCGTAACGGCGATGAACAAATAACAATACGACGAAATGTGGGACGATTTGTATAGTTGATCATAGGCTGTATTATGTTACTATTATTATTATTATTATTATTATTATTATTGTTGTAGAATCGTTGAACCGTACGCGGCGGCGGCGTAATAATAAGTAATGAGTAATATCGTTGTAGGCACTGACGTAGTAATGGCCGAATAGTCCTGCGCGGCGTGTAACGCACGTAACGCCGTAAAACCTTACAGGTGGGTACTTTATAGGGGAATGTATTATGACAAAATGTACACATGCATTATATTATTACACAGTCGACGAGGGTTGAGCCGTGAAAAAATCTACTGTTTTTTTTTTTTATTTTTTTTTTTTACTACTTTGATAATCATATATTTAATGAACCGCCACGATGGGAATTTTTTTTTTATGACGTTCGGTTTCAAATAAATTCCATCGCGCCTTCTGTCGTATAACCCAAATAGCATAATAATAAAATATAATATACTGTTTATAATAATATTGTAGATACGAAACAACCACGTTATCGCGTAGATAAGCGTCGGGCGTTGATAGCCTATTATTATATGATATTGTAATATTGTGTCTTATCTAAAATGCGGAAAAATAAGTCCCAGCTAAAAAAATAATTAATTTTCAAACAAGCCATGACGATTTTCAAATATTGTAAATTTGTAAAGCATTAAAAAAGAAAATGTTGTTACAGTTTTATAATAGGCCAATAACTGTAATAATATTAACGAAGCTAAACGTTCACTACTGCAGAGCTCGGCAGAAATTTGCTTTAATATGTTACGCACTATTATGTAAGACGCAGATAACAAAGCGAGTATGGCATGCTTTGAACTTAAGCTAGTACGTATATTAATGTATATTATATTTTTTATGATAACCCTTTGCAACAGTGGCCATTGGGGTGGATTTTCATATTATATATTTAATTCATATAGATTAAGAAAAATGATAAATGGTAAACAATAAGACAGTATATTATTATAAACTTAACATAGGTAGGTAAGTAATATAATTATTACTATCATTTATTTACAGACAATATTTTCATATTGTAATCTCCAGTTGTCTCTGATATTGAGTATTGCCATATTACCATCAATAATACGATAGTTTTAACCAAAGATAATATTCTTTAGTCAACTGTCAATTATTCAACAAACCCTCAATACAATGTAAGAACAAAATGTGGAACTTGCAGGGCAGAACGGGGAAGGTAAGGTATCAGAAGCTTATTCACTCAAAAATTGTAATTTTAATTTGAAACTTGACCCATGTACTCTATATGATACGGTTATTAATACATATTAAAATGTTTTAAGCATTCAATTAAGTCTCATATAGTTATAGCCTTAAACATTAAAATATATTTCAATATCATTTGCTCTGTTTTGGCCCATACCGGAGCCTGCAATATAAGAACGTTTCGCAAATATTATTCAATTCACATAAATTATATTAATTTATTTTATTGTAATTTATTAAATTAATGAACTTGAACTTATTTGTATTTGAAACAACTTGTATACATAAAATGTATCATATAAATATTTACAGACAAAACTAATAATATTAATAATAACTGTAAAATAACAAAGATAAATAAATGCTCAAAAACAAGCAAAAGATAAAAAATCTATAATGATAAATACAATTTATAAACTTTAATTTGTTTTTATATATATTTTATGTATATTCTTTAATGCATGAGTAATATACAATACGTTAAATTGAACAACAAATTCAAAATTATAACAAACTTTTAGGTTCATGACCAGGTTTACCCCCATATATATATATATAATGATCATTTTGTAGTCCCTTAATTTTTTAAAGAATTTTTGGATTGGCAGTTCTTTTGTAAGTTTAAGTTTAAAAGTTTAAAAATTGAAGTTAAAGTTTAACTGAGATGTCGTATTTTGCATATTATAACCTATAATTAGGTCTGAGATTTTAACACCTTAAAAAATCTCAAAAATGCGAAAATAACTTAAAAAAATTAAAAATGCACTATAAAAATGCCTTTAAATTTATTTTGAATAGCTTAAAAAATTAGAAAAAAATTTAAAAGTTATATTACAATAGTGTATTTTTTTGGTTTTTTTTTTAATATCATTGTAGCACGAGATATAGAAACAACATAGACACGACGAAGAATTGATCACTAATACATACTAAATGATCATCTGTAATCATGTAGCAAAAATAAATGCATATATATATATATATATAAGTGCATATAACAACAACGATAATCTGAGCGGAAAAGCTTAGTTATAATAACATTGTTATCGACGATAACTTATCATATTATATAGATACTATTTATTATTTGTACTGTACGTTGATGGTCGGTCGAAACTCGAAAGCCTGTTGTTAATCGTAACAATTTACGAGAACGTAACAAATTGTGAAAAATCCTCCAAAAACTAAAAAATTTTAAAAATAAGATTACATTAAAATAATCAATACCGCCCAAAACAGATGTTCTACTTACCTACGTTTTGGAACACCAGAAAATAAGATGACATTGCATCAAAATTCCACCCCTACTTATAACATATAAAAAAAATATTATTATAATACCTTCGTGCGTGTGTTTCAACTATGGCCCCTTAAATTGCATTTTTAATTTAGAAAATAAACAAAATCATGTTTGAAGTGTTTAAAAAATCGTGGTCGGCATATTTGAAGTACAATAGTATATCCAGTAAATCTTTCAGACGGCATTTATTTTTTGAATAATATATTTGTTATAAATAATATAATATAGTACGGTCGAGTCTCAGTAACTCGAACCTCAATAACTTAAAAACTTCGCCAACTAGATTTTTATTCTTACCCTTCGAAATGTTTTTAAGTTGTGTTTGAAGTATCTTACTCAAAAAATACATAAGTTGATTTTATTTGTATTTCCCTTGATATTCGTGTTTTCGAGACTCGACTGTAATATGTAATGTTTATATTATGTTACGTATGTGGGGTATGTGTCATGTCAATATTAAAAACATGTAATATTATATCAAGCCAGGTGAGATTTGTATCAGTCGCATTACTATTCGTTAGTTACCAGCTATACGTGGTAGGTACTGATTGTCAATTTTCCATTGATGTTATAAAATATTATGATGCCAGTCAAAATGTCATTTATAATAATAAATAGGCACATATCTGGTCGTTCAACTAGGTATATAAATAGCAGGCTTTACAGATAATCGGTAAGCTACAATCCTATAAAATATGTGTGACAAGTTAATGTAACTTATGTAGTTGGCGCACTTACTGTATATTATATATATACATTTTAGTGGCCAAAGCTGTTTTTTTCCACAAATGCTACATATGTCACCTTATCAGAAGCTGACAACTAAACGGTGTATTTTAAATCATGTCCTCGAGTACTTGAAAATGCCAAAAATTAGAATTTGAATGCATTTGTTATTAAAAACAAAAATGAGATTTAGGATGCCCGGTGAAAAATTTTTAACGATTAAAAATTACTTTAAAGAATTTTATGTATTTTTAATAATTATCATATGATTATATAATATTTTATTGTTTTCATACTAAATAATACGTGGCAGATATTTTCCTATGTTGTTATTCTTATACATATGAGAAAATCGGAGAAAATTTTCTGCACGTGCAGTGTGTGTTTCGATTGCTATAATATTTGGTATTATAATATACACAGACGCACGTATACAACTATATACAATTTCTATATATATATAATAAATTTATAAATATTTAGCCCAAAACATAAAAACTACACTCATGAGACTGAGGTACGATGGACAATATCATTATTAAATAGATTGATGAGTGTGAGTGTGTATTTTAATTTTCACGTTCATATATACTATATATATATATATATATATAATATGTAACGTTATATTATAATATGCATATAGAATAAATCCCGTTTGATCTACCGTAAGACATGCATTTGCATATGAAATATAATAACTGGTCGTTAAGAAACCGACCAGGAAATCGAGTTCCGTTCGGTTTCTCCGTGAAACCAGAAAAAAAAAACATATACAAATAAATATGCATACATTATATATATATTTATATACTTATATATACATTATAATCAGATGCTGCCTACCGAATTAGCATTTTTGTGCACACGAAATGTGTGTAAAAATACACACGCGCGTTTCACTTTTTCTTCGCAATTCGCACTCACTGTTACACCTATACATACAGAGCGATCCATTTAAGTATCTACACTATTATTATTTCGAAAAAAAATATGATTATTCACACAATTTGATGTCATTTCAAAACAAAATTTTTTGAAAAAAAAATTGAGTTTTATACATTTTTTAATAACAACGCATAATATTTACATTATTTATTTTATATTCCGAAGCAGAGTACTTTTTGGAGTACTTCGATTCATAAAAATTAACTATAAATGAGTTGTTAATTAATTATAAGTATCTATTTGAAGTTTAGGTAAACAGAGTAGTGGACCAACATTTTGCGATGTAACCTTGAGCCACACTATTCTACACATCAAAACGTAATTACTTATAAAGTTATTACGAAATACCGATCAACTATACTCATTCAAAAATCTATTTGCATATATTGAAATAGACACTACGAAAAATATTCTGCTTTGGGATATGAAATTAATAATGGGTGATATCATTCAAAAAGTAAAAACTTGAAAAAAATATGGTAATGATAACAAATTTTAAAAATATAATTTTTCCAAAAATGTTATTTTGCAACAACATAAATTATTGTAAAAATAATATTTTCAAAAAAGTCAATACTCTTCGAAACATGCATGAGAATAGGTACTTAAAATGGATCACACTTGTGCAAAAAATATATAATACAGAGTGATTCACCAAGCATGCTCACCCCACATTTTTCATTTAATAATGAATTTATTCAAATTCTGATTTTAGAAATTTTCAAATATACTTATAAACAATAATTTCAGATTCTTGTGATTTTGTATACTACTTAAGAAGTATCCTGTGGTGATACAAACTTATGTTTTTCAAATAAGGACCTCTCCTTTTTACTATAAATTATTCAGTGAACAATTTTTTTGAAATTTTTTATGTATTTAATTCAAAATTTGAACGAGTAGTTTTCAGCTATTAAAATATTTACATTAAGAATAATAATCCTTAAAAATGGTATTACAAAGTTATAAAATATCCATAATTTTGGATTTAGTATTTATTGTATTTAGACCATTTTTATAAATTATAATTATTGATTGATAGATTAATATTAATTACTAATTTTTCAAATTTCCATAGCTCTTAAATCTTCCACTATTTTAATGGATCTATTATTCTTAGGACACTAAATTAAATAACTCAATAACTATTTGTTCTAATCTGAATTTTGATATGTCAAAGTTTTTAGAAAAAATATCCGCTTAATAATATTCACAGTTGAAAAACAGAAGTTTGTATCTCCACAGAGCATTCCTTAAGTAGTACAAAAAAACATTGTATATAAAAGCTGTAGAGGCCAATGTTTATATTATTTATATGTTTATACCTAATATTAGGTATACATATATATATATATATATGTCGTAGACCGTATGGGAAATTAGTTTTTTTGCAAAAAGACTAGGCTCTTTGCAATGAGGTAGCCCGTTTGCGAATTACTTATTATTTTTCCAAACAGCCTGCTGTTTTTCAGGCTCATTGCATACAGATTAACAACAGTTAGACCTTTTAAGAACTACAATCATAATAACAATTTGAATTTATTTAATTTAAGGTTAACACAGTACATTATATGTAACATGTAAACTGAATAATTATATACTTGTATAATTATAATTAATTATTTTTTATTTATTCAATCATATCAATCGTATAAATTTCAAATTTTTGGTTTTTACCTACATTAGTAGGTACATTACAACTGGCTATTTTAAGGATTTAGATACGGATTGACGACGTAATAATAATTGATGGAATCTACAAGATAATGATTAATCAGTAGATTAGATTATAACTTTTCACTGTACCTATTTTTGTCGACATACTGTAAGTAGGTACATACTACAGTAAGTAACATACTGATACATACTACAGTACTATACGTTAGTAAACCTAGTGTATTTCATCGAGTGCGTTAATATTTACGAGTGCATAATATGGAAAATGTAACAGTAATGAACAAATTTAACAATGAAGTTACTAATTATTATAAAAATAAAAAAAACGCAGTTAAAAAACCATGGACAATAGCTACAATATCCGATGCTATTTTTGAAATAGAAGCTTCTAAATTACCAGGAACCAAAAAAATAGTAAGCAATATAGATTGATTAAAAAATATGATATTATGGAAGTGGGCAATTCAAAATTTTTGGTAAAATAAAGAAAAAATCACGATGAACCAATTGTTCAATTAGTAGCACGTGAGAATTTTTTTGAAATTTTAAATACGATTCACAAAAATATTGGACACGGAGGTCGTGATAAAATGATGTATGCTCTAAAAGATAAATATTGTATTCCAAAACCTATTGTTCTAATATTTTGTAAGTTGTGCCATGTTTGTAATTTAAAAAAATCTCAGCAGCACAAAAACATTGTTGTAAAACCTATATTATCCAAAGATTTTAATGTTCGTGGGCAAGTTGATTTGATTGATTTTCAATCGACACCAAGTGGTAGTTTTAAATGGCTTTTAAACTATCAAGACCACGCTACAAAATATTGTCATTTACGTCCATTACAATCAAAAAGAGCTTCAGAAGTAGCATTAGAACTTCTTAAGATATTTTTACAATTTGGAGCTCCTTATATATTACAGAGCGATAATGGTTGAGAGTTTACTACTACTGTAGTAAAGGAAATGACAAACTTGTGGCCTGAGTGTAAAATTATTCATGGAAGGCCTCGATACCCGCAATCTCAAGGGAGTGTAGAGCGCTGTAATCAAGACGTAGAAAACATGTCGAGGGCATGGATGATAGACAATCAAAGCACTGATTGGGAAATGGGGTGTTATTTTGTACAATGGCAAAAAAATTGCTCAAAACATCGAATAATTAACAGAAGCCCTTATAAAGCATTATTTGGAAGTGAACCTAAAATAGGACTTTCTAGCAAAAATTTACCTAGTGATATCTTACAGTCGATTACAACAGAAAAAGATTTAAATGAGTTAATTAATACTGAAGTAAGTGATGAAGTAAATAGTGACGAAGAAGAAGATAGTGAAAAAGATAACGAAAAAATTAATAAAAAGGATAATAACATATATGATTGTAAAAATTGCAATTCTAAAAAGTCTATCATAAACAAAGAATCTTTGTGCGATACATGTGTAAAATAAAAGCAAATTCAGAAAGAAAGAGTAGAAGCTTTTAAAGGACAAAAAAAAAGCTGCAGAAAAAATGATACAAGCTAGTGATAAGAAATTAGTTATAAATAAAGTTAGAAATTATGTTTTAGTCAATATTCCAATGGTAGACCGTGGACCATTAGACATACAAAATATAATTGATAAAGTTGTCGACATAAAAAATAACGTTTACCAAATTGGTGCAAAATTTGGAATTATAAATACGTGGTTAAGCAGAAATGTTCTACAGACAACCGATGCAGAATTTTTCGACGAAGTACCAAATACAATGTTAACATTAAGAGAAATAGCGAAGAGACATTCTCAATTTGGAGGACAGGGTTATCAAAAATGTTTTTGCAAACATCGTGTAAACAAATAGATACGCTTGTCGCAAAAACAATGTACTGTGTAGCTCAAGATATCATGAAAAAACTACATGTAACAATAAGTAAATATTTTATATAATATTTAATATTGTAATGTAATATTTTTTGTAATATTGCAATTTAATTTAATATTTTACACACA
>JACXSJ010000529.1:100326-207393 GCA_014851325.1 Pentalonia nigronervosa | reverse complement strand
AGGCTACCTCATTGCAAAGAGCCTAGTCTTTTTGCAAAAAAACTAATTTCCCATACGGTCTACGACATACGTATATATATATATATATATATATATATATATGAACTATGGTAATATTGATTCAAAAAGGTAACTCATCTGATAAAAAATTGATCAATTTTATCGGTTTATGGTACCTAATAATGAATTGGAATAAGAATTATTTTTAACAATTTAATAATTATGTTTACTTTTTATTTGATTTTATTTCTATAAAGATCGATAAAAAATTGTATGTTCGGTCAAATAGCTTGAAAATGAAAAAAAATTCTCAACATTTTTATTAATATATTATTGAAATTAAAAATACCAAATTCTGAAATACATACTATCTAGGCACAATTTTTTTATAACTACATATGCGTTTGAACATTAAGTTCTAACAATTTTGTCAAAATCTTGACAATTTGTTAATTATTTGTAGCTTAAAACTCATAAAATGTTCAATTTCTATAGTTCTTCGTAAGTATGCAATGATTAAATTCAAATTTAGCACATTCATTGCAGTAACCTACTCAATATCTAAATATATTAATATATTTGAAACCTATAGGCACAGAAGATTACTTCGAGTTTCATGTATATAATTCAATAATTGGTAAAATACCAAATTTGTATGACTCTGTTTTCATTTTATCTAGCTACACCTCTTATCCACTGTAAATTTTACACGTAAAAATAAAACAAACCATTGTTTTTTTTTTTATTTTGAATTTTTTAAAACCTAAATACAGTCACTCAAATAAAATAATTTTCAAATTTAATAGTCTAGCCTTCTATTACTGACATATTATGTGATACGTATTGTACTATTGTATCATGGCTGCCTTCCTTTACGTAGTAAAATGTGATGTTATGTAAGAATTGTACATTTACATTTTTTCATTAGTTGTAGTTCATTGTGATAGGCCAATAGTACATACAACGCATACAAGAACAGCACTGTAACAAAAACAGTATTATAAGTAAGGCAGTGATTTCAATAAAAAACAATGGTCACTGAAGCTTTCTGAAGCCTTGCGAGCTCTTATAAGTACTCAATGACCATGGATTACACAATTACCAACTTCTCACCCCCATTCAATAATTGCATACGATCGAAGTTGAAGAGACTTTGAAAAACTTTGAATTAAAGAGTGTTCGATTTTCTATTTGCTTATTTTCAGATTTTCGTAAATATTCTTTACGAATCATATTAATTAGAATTAATTAACAAAATTTTATTTTACATAGTTTTGCATATTTTATTATAATATAATTTATTTTATTCCTGGTCATAAATTATTAAGAAAGAGCAACTTTAAAAGCAAATCTAAATTATATTTTTTCTAAAAATACGGGACTAAAAGTATTACGTAAAATTAATAAAGCATTATTAGGCAAAGAGGTTCAATTTTATGCAATTTATACCAAGACACAGTAATATTAAGCTCATTTATGTATGCTTCAATAACTACAGTTGATTGTGAATAATTTTTAGTTTATAAACATTTATTAACGGACAATCATCAAAGATTCGCCGAAGAAATGATTGAATACCACTTAATAATTAATTTTAGTAATAAAGAATGAAAAATGCACTTTTACCTATATCTAATTTGACTATCATATTGTGTACTTAGGTATTTAATTTTTAAAAATTATTTATTCATTGCGAATATGTTGCATATTTATACACCTTTTTATAAAAAAATCGTACAATCAAAAATTTTAATTTTTTTTAATATTATTAATATTAGTATTAACTGCATGTTATATGGCATACTTCAATACTTTTGTGCATATAAATCCTTGTTTTATTTATAAAGTGTATGTAATGTACTAATGTGTAATAACTATTAATAATAATAATAATACAGTGTAGTGCTAAATGAATTACAGTGAAATATACATAATATATAATATGTAAATTAGATGATATGTATAATTAATATAAAAACAATATACTAATATAATACTGAATACAATTAATATATTTTATAAAATCTGTAATTTTTTTCTGCTGCATTAAACTTAGCTTGGTTAGAAACTGAGAATTGCCGAGGGTTGAGTAAAAAATTTGAATTATCATGTATTGGCAACTAGGTTGCTCAAACTATTGATTGCAGACTGTTTAGGCGAACAATTATGTACCGATTGGGCGAGTATTTATTCCACTAAAATACCGTTTGGGCGAATAAGTATAAAAAGTAAGAAAGTATAAAGTATAAGTATAAATAGATTTAAAGGTAAATTAATTTAGGCATATATTCTATAGTAATGTACATCATCAATTGAAAAAATAAAGTCACATACAAAATGCATAATTAATAATTATAATGAACTCTTAACTTTAAAAATATATTGGTAAAGTAATATTGTAATATACAGTTAATATTAAAAAAAATTGTAATACTAGTAATAAATTATGGTCAACAACGAAAACGTTTCCGTCAGTCTTTACTTCACTCAGATAAAAATAATTTCACTCACCCAAACGGTATAGATGATAGTCGTCCAAAAATACATTATTAATTTTTTGGTTAAAATTATTACCTTCGCTCAAACGACCATCACATTATTGAGTTTAGATAGGTACCTAAATGCATTGTTTTTGTTTGAATTATAGCAAGATTTTCAAAAGGCAGAACATTTACTTAGAATTATCGAACGTTTCTAACTATCGAAAGTCAACTATAATGTTTATATTTAGTAAATACTAATGGCATTGTACTGTAGTAACTGCAGTATCTACATAATAATTTAAAATACGAACTATTGAATCATAAACAGCATAAATAATAAGGGCACGGGTTTAAAAATTGGGGATACTAGGTAGTTTTTTGGCACATTTCTGATTGTTTACATTTTCAAATGCATCTTAATTTGAGAAAAATAAATTTTGTAATTATTATAAAATAATATTTATATCTTATTATAATCTTGTCGAATTGTTGCTTTTTGAACTTTGGGACACAATTAATAATTAAAAATTACACAACCCACGTACTAACTATTAATATTTTCTAGTTGTGTCGTATATCACTTAAACGATATTATATAAGAGATGGCCCATCATACTTTTCCGTTTTCTCATTTTATGAACACAGGAAGACAGAAAATCACGGTGGGTCACCCTACTTGTATACCACTCATTGACGACCACTATACGATTGTGATCATCACCATCGCTGCAGTATGACGACTGACAACTTCACATATACAGAAGATAAACAGTGGAACCTTACGCAAAAAAATCACCATAGCCAACAATTCTATGAGGTTACTATCAACTGTGCTGCCTGTTTTTTTTCCATCATCATCTTTGTCATCTCCGTCATCTTTGCCATCTTTGTCGTCTTCGTCATCTTCGTCATTTTTGTCGCCTTTGTCATCTTCGTCATTTGCTGTCTTCTTTTTTTTCCCTTTCTTCTTTCGATGTTGTATCGTCTCCTTTGCGGATTGACGATACATCGTCATGTTTTTCCTGTACTCGATGTTACGCGTGATCAAATCGCTCGGCGGGCTTTCGGTCGTTGTCTGCGGGTGGCGATCACATCCACACCCGTTGTTAATACCCATCATCACACACGTATGATTTAAAATAACTGTTTTAGCAGTAGGAGTAATAGCGACGGTTGTCTGCATTACGTTCGTCCACGTCGGGTGAAAAGTCTTAACAGTTATTTCGGGCGAGTCAATTTTTGACCATAGATTTTTTCTAACAAGTGCATAGTTCTTGTTACTGTCGTTATCGTTGTTATCATCACCGACATCACCGTTCTCGCTATCCTTGTCGTCCTCGCCATTCTCGCTGTCCTTGTCTTCATCACCATCCTCCGTGTCGCTCTTAAATTCATTAACGTTTTCAAGTGATAATATTATTCTATGTTTACGTATATTACGTAAATTGCGTTAATTGCGTTAATTACGTTAATTGCGATAAGTTATTTAGATTCACCAAACAACTCAAAAAATACGTTTTGCGATAATTTTGTTATTAGTACCTCCCTTCTATCTACCTATTTACCTATCTGTCTACTTAACTTTTATACATGATTGTAAAATATACAATTTGCGTATAATATTAATAGAGTCGTCGCAAACCATACTATTCGTTGCAAACAGTAATGTGCAATAAGAAAACAAATAAACTTTTTTTGAAATTAACATTTTAATTTATAAGTACGACGATATGTAAAACATATAATAGGTATCATTATATTGATTTAAGTATAAGATATGTTTCACGGTTTTAAAAAAAAGACGAATTAATAATGAAACGATTCCTTACTATTCCTTTATTTAGTAAAACTGTATCAGTTGTGGATACTATTTTTAATTGTATTTCACAGGTAGGTTAGGCATGACCCACAGTGTTTCTATATTATTTTTACTAAGTTAGAATTTTTTTTTATAGGGTGTGTATAGCTTACACAACGGGATAAATAGCATGCAGTTACTTAATTAAGATTTAGAATTTATAATATAATGGAAACATTAAAATATATATCACTATATTGTGTATTGGGTATTTAAATTCTAAAAATTATAAAGCATAAATAAATTTTATTGATACATTACATATGGATATCCACTAATAAGCCACATAGTTGGTGCACATCTCGTTTTGTGCGCTACACAGAAGTCGCTGTATAATATAGTTTTAACAGTTATTAATATTGTGACAATAACAGCATGTATATAACATCTTACGTATTGCCAATGAGTATTCTGAAGTAAAATGATAATATTAGCCACTCAATAGTGAAGATGGCCCAAATGACAATTGCCAAAGCTATCAAGGTTCTTGATCTCTACGAATAAATTGAATAAAAATTAGTTAAAATCTAAACATAGTAACACCTATTACAATACATAGAGAGATTGGGGATAAAATTAACGTTTTACATCAGATTCTGAATTTAAGAAAAACTATTCATTATTTTTGATTGAAAATAATTTTTCTCATAAAGTAACTTACTGTTTTTTAAATTGTATGACAATGAGTTCTTAAGTATGGCTTTAAACCGAAAACATTTTTAATACTTAAAAAAAAAAAAGAATAAAATGTTACAACCGACCTTATATAAGGGGGAAAAGTAATGCATATTAGGGCCAAAATTAACATATACCTAGGTACTAATAATTATTCATAATTATCTTTATTAAATCAAAATATTAAAACTTTATAAAACAAATATAACTATTAGTCTCTTATTACTTTTTTGTTGCTTTTAAATCTTTTTTTACAAATAACAATAATACTTATTTATAACATTAAGTATTTAACATAATCAAATATTTTTAGTTAAAAATTTGAAGAAAAAAAACATAATCATTATGTCTCTTATTGGTTTATTTGATTTTAAATACTATTTAATAAGTATTAATTAAATAATATTAACAATATAACTTGCATACTAAATTTAAGATAAGCTATAGTAAAACTTAATTTATAACATATGATCCCATACACTTGTTTCCTTACAGGCATTTTAGATAAATTACAATAAAATAGTAATACATTTATTTAATAAGACCTATTGCTGATTAAATCATAAACTTGACGAGTTTCATTATACATAACTGTAATAAACTAGCTCATGAAATTATAAAAACTTAATAAAACAATAAAACGAAAAAAATAAATGTTATTACTTTTGTAGGCTGTAGGCTAATATCAGTTTTTGTGACATTATTGACAAACTAAATGAGATAACAACAAATTAATTACTAGTCAATATACAATAGATAATAAAGAAATGGATAGGCCATTCTCGCTATTAGCTTTCCGAGTCATATAAATTTGAGGCCACAATCATTTTTACTTCACAACCAAGCATTTTCTTTTCCAATTTAATAATGTCAGCACTTTAGAACCATTTTTAAGATAAGATAATATAATAAGTAACAACATTTTTAGTATAAATTAGGTATGTAAAAATATATAATAATATTATTGTCACAATATGTAAATAGTTAAATTTTTATATTATTATAAATTATTTTGGCGGTTTTTATTACGTTATAGTGTGATAAGAGAGTCTCAAATGCCTTTTCTTAAATTTCCCCTCCGTGACCTCAAATGTATTTAACACAATAGTGGCATATAATTTTTTTTTTATTATTTATATCAATATGTTCACAGTTAGTGGTACAAATTATGAACACTCAACTAGTTTTAATAAATTATCATGAAAAAAGAAAATAGAAATTGAGCTTCCTACTTTTATTCCCCGTCTCCCTATCTATGATTATACCAATAAGTTTTAATATTCCATCGACTCCTGAATCCGCCTACCTTTTCAATATTACCATTATAATAATATAATATCATTTTGTACCTATTCTAAAAATTCTTTGGGGTCTTAATAATTTAATGCCTATATCTTTTATTGGTAGTGTATTTAAAAACATTGAACGAAAACGTATATGAACCGATTTAGATAATAATACATTCATTTTTACTCTATTATTTTTTGTGGCAGTAGTTTAAATACAAATTTTTTTTTGTAATACTTATTATTAGCAGTCTACTATAATAGTTAACAAATCATATTAATGGCACAACAATATTATAACTTACCAAATAAGCTCCTACAAACGCTATGATCCAAGTAAGCAGTAACAAGAATATAGATACCAAAACAACGGGATTCTCTAAACAAGGTAAAAAAAAAAAAATTACAATTAGTGCTGCATACAAAAATAATGATAACGATGTAGATATGAGAAAAATATGAATCTACCAACCTGAAAGCATACTTGATAACTTGGAAGCATTAAACACAAGAATCAACAGTGTCAAAATCTAGAATAATTAATTCATCCATCTTAAGTAAAAGAAAACGATTTAATTTTGATTAAAAAAATCAAATTGATAATTTATATGTACTGTGTACTTAATTCTATACGAATTTATATTAATAATTGTTAACAATATCTTCATATATGGGATAAGACAAAGAATATTTAGCAGAAAGTTATGAGAGTTTAATATACACGTATTTTACCTATGTATAATCAAATTTTGCAGCTGAAAGTTCGCAGTTGGTCTAAAAAGTTCAAAAATAAAGTTATTTAAATTCAAACATAATAGATATAGCAATAACAGTTTATTTTAAACTTGTTGACAGATAAATATTATTATAGGTACCTACATAATGGAATAAGTTAGGAATGGAATTGTACAATATTATGTAGGTATAGATAACACATATAGTTTTCGAATAAAAATTATTAACTTAACTAGGTACCTATATTTAAAATAAAAAATAAAAATTAAAATACTGTAAAATTAAAAGTTACAAATCGTTTACCGTAAATAATCCTGTTAAAAAAGCCACTCCAAATTCTAACGTGAAAGACTGAACACATAAAAAGTTATAATTAAATTTTTTCATTTTGGTTTTTTGTTGTAAAATGATTTTTACAAAATGAAATTATCGCTGTTATGATAAACTGTGACAAGCACCTATTATGATTATTATAATATTACTAAATATCGTTTCTAAGGTGACTGGTCTGTAGAAATTACGAATTATGCTTCGATTATAGCCCGATGACGGTGATACGACACCGATATCGTACACCCATATGTTAATTGTATTAATGAATCAAATAATTAAGGTCGTTTCACAAGGGCCTGTTGGCTGTGACAACGACTGACGACGAATTTTCGGGTCCGGACGTGATCGAGTGGTTTTTACGCACATAATATTATACGCGTTTTTAATAAGCTCATTGCCATACTGCGCTATATTTACGGTTTGATTTTCAATTCGTAGTATATTATAATAAGTACTTGCAAGGATTTTTGCACGTTCAAAATCGTCGTGACACACGAGTGACACAGCCGTTGGTAATAATATAATAATATGTTTGCAGGTTTTCATCGCTGCAGTCGACGTGCCACGGCCGAGTTATAACATTAGATACCCATATTATAATTATCGTGTGCGTAATCACCGATAAATACTTATAACATTATACAGGCATAATTTGTGTCTGTTGGCCTTTATGTGGGTATATGTGTTTATATTTAAGACGTGACCTACCATAATAATAGTATACCTCTGTACCTATATTATTTGTAAGGAACCGGTTGTTTACAATAAGACTGGTGCGAAGTGTACGCGCCCTGACGGAAGGATGACACTGGTCTTGTCGACCAGAGGGCAACGAGCAGTTTTATCAAAAAAATCCTATGCTTCCAGAGCCGATTTCGTTCCCGGAGAGCATGTCCTTTTTTGGCCGCTGGGCCTCTTCGGCGGAATATAATTATTGTAGAAGAAAGTCAAACGTTTTACGTTATACCATTACTTATCAGTTCTCACGATTTTATGAGTATGAACCGCTTTCTTAACACGTGACGAGTGACGACCGAACGACACGGATCCGTCCCTTTTGTCAGTGTTAAACATTTCTATTATAGGGATCACCGTTTCCTGCGCACGCCAATCCAGCCATTATTGTTTGTACTTAAGACTAATCTTGATATTTATTATAGTAATCGCGACCGTGTCCACAATGTGACAGTAAAATCTTACATAAATTTAGATATTTGTAACAAAAAAAGAATATAGTGATATCTGAGCATATTATTATATATGCTTAGTAAAATAAAATATGGTTCTTTATACTTTTTTTTTTTATCATACCCATTGTATTCCTTTATTATATACATTTTATACGATGTATATAATATTCAAAATGCTTCTTCATTTTAAAAATAACGTATATTACATAAATATTTCTTATGCATGATACAAATTAAATTATGATAATATTTTAACAATGATACAAACAGAGTTTTGCGTACAGTAAATGTTTAGATATGTATTAACTTCAAATTGCCAAGAAATTAACAAATTAACAAACTTAAAAAAATATATAATTAAAAAGTACCTAAATTAGTCTAAACTATATTTATAAAAATAAATGAAATACAGTACAATCCGTATAATAATTAAAAAAGTTTTACGTGATTTATTCAAAATTTAATAACGATACTAAATTAAAAGTGGGATATCGATTTTCAAATCGACAATATTTTTATGACGTCACTCCGCATGATCATCTAACCTAAACTTTTTTTTTCGTGTGGCAACACCACATGAGGATCGAATTGTTTGCACATTTTATAATCCTCATGTGGCATTGTTTATTAAATAAATAATTTCTATATCGGTGCTTGTCTCCATTAAAGGCTGAGCCTAATTTCCTTAGCGAAAGCTAGTGTTACATGTGTAACCTCAAGATTCTAGTGAGTACCCAATTATTTAATATCGAAGAATGAGGATAATTGGTACAGACCCCGACGGATACATGTCAAAATAACGCGTCAATATTGTCGTGGTAAATATGCCGTTGGTACAAAAATATCGTAATAATATAGCATTTTATTTTCATGACAATTTAAGTAAAAACATAATTATAATATAAAATAATAAGTACAGTCATATATAATTAATAATTTTATAACACATAGCGTTATATTTTTAGTATAAGTTAGGTCAATATTGTCGCAATATTTTGACGGGACACCGACCCCAACTTATACCCTTACAGTTTAAAATTTAATTAAAAATGTTTAAATCTTTGATAATAATCTTTGCTTGAAGTCTTCTCGGATCAATAATAGTCCGCCACCCTAGACTTCTAATTCTTTGCGGTTAACTTCTCGACTAAGCTTCGCTGTCCTCTAGTCTCGAAGTCTCGTTCTATCCTACATTTTCATAGCCCAGCTGGTTAGCCCGTCAGCCTGGAATCCCATTCTTGCATCCATCTCTAAGGTGCTGTAGATAAACTGCTTGCTTCTGCGTTAGGTTTAAGCAGTTGTCTTTCTGGGTCTCCTGATCGACGTATTTTCCTGCTTTTCTCCTTAGCTGATCAAGCTGCGGCCTGGTGACGGAAGCTTATTACATCTTTTCGCTATCCACTCGGATGGGTTCTCCAATCCGTGTGGGGGAGTATCTACTAGGACTCTAGAGCGCACCTGCCTCTGTAGAGTTTTTTTAGATGAGAAACTTGGTACGGAGCTGCTAATCAGTAGAACACGTTTCCAACCTTTTTATCTATGTTTATAGAAAATAATGAAGAGAAAATAATATAAGTATCTACTAATCTTCTTATACATATAAAATTATTATATCCATTACTAAGTTGTATGAAAAGCCATAGACTTATAGTAAAAATTTGTTGCAGTAGTAATTATGAAACATATTATAGTAATATTGTATGTTTATATTCATTATAACAAACTTCTTAAATTTTCAAATTTAATTAAATTTATCAAAGTTTCAAATTTAATTTGTAAAATTAATTTTACTAATTGCGTTTTAGTATTTTTGATAATGTTTATAAAAACAAAGATCATAAATATGAATGGTTATTCTAATTATTTTTTTTTTTAATATATTTATTTTTGATCGATGTTATTGTTTTATAATATTATTAAGCATTATTTCTTCAATAAAATATATGTTATTATACAAAAATCCTATTTATTTTCGGTTTTAACTATTTGTAAATACTATTTACAAATAGTTAAAACCGATAGTTTGAATACAATAGTATTCAAATTTATATTAATACTTATTACTTTATTAACTAGATTTATTCTCTGTAAGCATTGCGATTTTAAAAAAATAATTAATCAGTACCTATTTACATATATAAAATATGATTTTAATGCAATAAATTTAAATAATTAATGTAATCGCCAATCGGTGCGTAACAGAGGCAGTTAATTTCATACGGAGTGACGCAACCGTAGTAATGTCACATTCACATGATTATTTTGGTTCTGATTCCCTGGGTACTTACCATAATATTTTATTGACCTCAAAACTGTGAATGATTAAAACAAAAGATTATTATTATTTTTTTCTATACCATAATATTTTGCAATAAATTAAAATGTTTTGATACTAATTAAGATAGATGATCTAATTAATAACACACATAGATTATAATACTTGTGTTTTTTGATTAAAATAATTCTTTACATCATGTATAATTTATTATGTTTGAAATATACATGTGTACTATACAAATTCATATCACTAATTGTATTCCAATATGATGATTTAATCGTATGTGTTATTGTTTTAAAAGTAGGTTACCTTTTTATTGCGTAACCATCCCATAGATGAGTACAAATTTCGCAATACTTGCCTCTATACAGTATCATCTGCTGGAATAAAAGAAAAACAACAACATATTCATCATGAAAAGCCCATCTGAATACAAGAAGTTGTCATCCTTAGCACTTGGCTAATGAGTATGTTCAGCCTCTAGATATCAAGCGGACGTAAATTTTTATCAATTCGAGCTTGTCCCAAAAAATACTCACATGCAATTCTGCTTTGTTACAAAAAAACTACGCACGCAATTCGGTTGTTGACAAAAACTGCTCATTATTTGGCACGCAATTTGGATGCAGCCATTTAATTATTTTTGTTTACCTTTTTCGTTTCATTTACGTTTACAAATTTCAATCGTTTTTGTCATATATAACTTTATAATTATAATGCAAGACTTGGTTCTAATAATCATATCAGAACACAGTACAGTTTAATTGTAAATAATTTATTTCTTAAAGAGCCTTGGAATTCGTTA
Source organism: Pentalonia nigronervosa (assembly GCA_014851325.1). Lineage (NCBI taxonomy): Eukaryota > Metazoa > Arthropoda > Insecta > Hemiptera > Aphididae > Pentalonia > Pentalonia nigronervosa. Next base: position 195,750 of record JACXSJ010000529.1, on the reverse strand, counting down.
ATAATTATTTATTCATTTTACTAATAAAAATAGGGACTTGCATAACTTTTAACTACGTAGGAACTTACTTATTTAATTTATTTCATACTCGCGTAGTTTATCAAATAGTTTAGATACTTGTGTTGGAATATTAACATAAAATTAACCTTTAAATGCATCCAGATAAGGAAATAGATTGGACGGATTTTAGATGCAAATTCATTAACAAGTTTACTATTTTTTTTACCGAACCAATTTTTAATATTCCAAAAACTGTTCATGATAAAATAAAAAATAAAAAGTTGAAAAACTCGCTCTGCTGTATAGAATTGTTGGTTTCGACTTTTGAGCTTACCTCGTTAATGAGAAGGTCACTGTAATGAATTATGGATGCGTTGAATTTGAATTATACGGTAAATACATAAACGATTCTGAGCGAAGACTGTGAGTTTATAGTTATTTTCTATTTAATAATTTATTAATATTACAATAAATGTGATTATTTTCTATTAGGTTGAACTAATTTTTGGTAAAAACATAACATATATATTATATTTTCTAATATATAATTGAGTTACATCAAATAAATAAATTGTTATAAGTTTATTATAAAGACATATAGCAAAAGTTTTCTTAAACTTAATAAAGCGATGACATTACATTTTGAGAGTAGCAATGAATGCATTAATTTTACAATTTTTTTTTTTTATGTCAACACTTTTTAGAGAAGTAAGCATGCTTTGATTTTCAACTTCAATATCTTTTTTGGTAGGAAAATGAATCTAAATGGTACTTCAGGGGGTCAAAAATAATACATTCCCAATATATTTATTAATAACGGGAAAATAACAATACAAGTAGGGAAAAACACAATATCAATTTTCAACAAAATTGATTTTCTTAATTTGTTGTAATTCATTAAATGTTTACCAAATATTTATATACAGTATGGAATAATTTTAATAGTACTTTGACTCGTTTAAAACTATTTATAGACATGTGAAATTGTCAATTTTTTTCTTTCAATAACTATCTAGAAAAAATATTTAAAGAATCATAGATACACGCAATTTTTTTTATAAGCATTTGAAGTTCAAATTTTGACAGCATTTGCTAAAGTCACTAGAAAATGTACAAATTATTTTGTAGGTTCGTTCTATTATCAAAAAATAACAATTTTAATTATTTTGTTGTAATTAAAAAATAAAAACTTGTGGTTAATTGGAACTTTTATGTATATTATTATATTAATTTATATACATGCTATGATATTTTTAAAACATTTAGATTAATTTTATGCTATTGCTTATATTGTATACCACAAGCCTATTCACGCCGTTCTACAATAATGCGGTACTGACTCAAAAGCTAACAATAATAAATTATACAAACATATGTTTAGGTAGTGTTATTATAATAATTTAATTTAATTTATGCAATGTTTTCGGCAATTAATTTTTTTTGAACTGCTTTTAGAAAAATGTATAAGTTATAATTCATAAAGAACTTTGTTATAAATGTTTAAGACTTAAAATTGTTTTAGTAATTAAATCAAAAACATTTATGAATTTTTAGCTACAACGTAATTTGAAAACTTTTGTGATTTTGTTAAATTGCCGATTTAAGTTTATAAAAAAATAATTGTGAGTAAGTTTGTAATTATGAATTTTCAAAATGTTCTAATTGTAATAACAAATTATAAGTTATTACTAATCTATTATGTTACGTTTTCAAGATTTTTAACTTATAAGAACGATAGTTTTATTAACATGAATCGAAAAAAAAAAATAAAGAAAGAATAAAGTATTGTCCAAATTATTTATTTCATTACGTTTTTTAGACGAAATTAAATACATTAGTACTAACTTAATTTGAAGAGTGTCAATCACTATATTGTGTATTATATAAATAAAAAATAATAATGAGCAATTTCACTAATTTTATGAATTTATATTTTATATTTTTTTCTAGAATTACCTATACTATTAAATTGATTATTATTTATTCGTAATGAAATGTCGAATTCTTACTCAAATACAAATTATTTTAAACAACGTAATGTTTTGTTTTGATTACACTAGATTTCTCTTTTTATATTATATATCTCCCTTTTATTTTCTGCTTGCCGAACACTATTGTCTTTTCAAGAAATTGATTTAATTATACTAGACAACAAATTGTCTGCCTATTGTAATGTTTAACCTCAACAGAATATTATTAAAACATACAAAATATATTGACAATATATTGATTACTCGAAAAAAAATTCTTTAAACCCAAACAACAATAATGTAAATGTAAATAATATAATGTCTTAGGTATTTCATGTAAAGCGTATTTTAATAAATTATTAATCCTACTTTCTTAACATTATCTTGTTTAAAATACTTCAGGCTTAAATAATATTGTACAGCAGGAACTGAATCGATTTAACTATAAGCGAGTATGTTTTGCTAAATTACTTGCATTCTTTTTGTTTGATAATTCCATATTTATGAATTTAATTATTGGTGTGTTAATTATATTGTCCAGGGATTAATAGATAATAATATCTACGAACCATATCATCTCATACTAATAAAATCCAATCTTTGTATTGTATAAAATAATATAATGTGTACAATATTACCTCCAAAGTGCATAAAAGTATTATTCAAATTTTATACGTTGAAGAAAAAATTTTAATGTTCTTTATTTATTACTATGCATGACTAAACGTACACTATTATATATGTAGGTAAATTGTTCTACAGATATGGAAATGATTATTTGTCGAAATAGTTTAATACAAATTCGAGCAGTTTCAATTGCGTGCACTGTGTATTCGTACTACACCTATCTGTTTTAATTCAACGACCTTTCACCGAAATTAAACATTTATTTTATGCTCAACGTGTAGTCTGCTAGTCATTTCTCGTAGTAAGTACCTAATCTAATGAGTTTTTAATTCGTAATTATTACAGTTTACTTTAAGTATCTGAACTCTGAAGCAGTACACTTCCTATTTCCTTATCCAACTCATCGGAGAAACTATACCAACCTGTCCACTTTCTGAACGGGTAGACCATGAAAAATACGTGTAATGTTTTAAATTAGTTAACTAATAAAACGGACAATCAGTTAATACGGTTAGGTGATAAAAATGAAACTGCAAAATATACTCGTTAATAAATGTTATGGAAGTAAACAAAGTGGCTGTTTGCGTAATAATTATACTTAGAACCAGATACGTGAACAACAACCACAATAACAACAATAATAATAAATAAATAAATAAAAATATACAGTTATATTTTACGCTGTAGTAATGAGGTACCCACGTTAACAAAGTTTGCTGTAAACTAATTGTTTGACTATACAGGTAGGCATTAACATCGTAAATAAGCTGCAGCAGCATAGGCCTAAGCGCAACTATGAAATGGCTTGGGAAGCTAAGCCCACTTAAACATTTTAATAGTACCCATTTATATATATATATATTAGATAATAATATTCGCGAAAAATGTTTTCTTCAATTATGGCCAAAATTAGCTAAGAACGAGTACGCTTCAAAACAGTTTCTCAAATTTGGTAATCCATAGGATTGAATGAGATGTTGTCAATATATATATTGAAAATAAAATAGGCATGATCTAAAAGATAGAAAATTTGTATTAAAAAACATTATAATTTGTTGGTTAAAATATATGTTTAACCTATAGATACATAAAATAATATAATGTGAATTTATAGGTGCTTAGAATAATAAGCCACTTACAGATAATAAACAAACTTTATAGAGATAGTATAAGACGAAGAGGAATTATTCACACTGATTAATAAATAAAAAATATGAATAATATAGTCCCCGCCAAAAAAAAAAAATAAAAAAAATTGTTCCTATGGTCACGCCAATGAGCATAGGTATTAAGTAATATTATAATGTTGATGCATCTCTCTATTATTACGATGCATAATTACGCATATTTTAGCGGTTGAGTGTGAGGAATAAAATATAATAAAATCAATAAAACTGTTAAAATCTTAAGATTTTTCCGAATTTTTTATGACCCCCCGGCTGTGGTAGACATTCCAACGAGAAATCGTCAGGAATTTATTTCTACAATATACGTAATAGTAACAATATGAAATACAGTCAGGCAGCCGATCATACACACGTGTTTGCCAATCAGCCGCGGACACTTAAATAACATGTTAATATTATTATTGTTACGCAATGGCATTTGGATCACATCGCACGAATGCGTTTAAAATAAAGCTTTAAGATAATAAGTCGATACACAGGATGATCCGTTTAACGAGCTACACTTAATTTTTTTGTCATTTTTTGATATTTTTTTATGCAAATGCTTTTGTATGATTTTGGCTGTTCAATGAAGTTAAACACTATGTACGTAGGTATTGCCATGTGTATTACTTAAATAGCAAAACGATAAGAAGTACTTTACCAAAGTTGTATCTAGTCATACTACACTTTAAATGCTATTACTAACAATAAAAAAATATATATATATATGTTTTTTATATCTGAGTGTCATTTTTCAAAAATTTCCTCGTTCATAAATTAAATTAACCAATAAGTTGTTGATGAAAAAAATATAAATTATTTTATTTTTTTGTTAGAGTGTTTATAGTTTTGTCAATAATTATGACTCATATTCATAAATACGTAGAAGCAGGTACCTACCATTTATACAATATTATAGTTTACTGTATTGTCTGTACTTATACTATAATATTTAGACTAAATAAAACATTTTATTTTTCAAAAATTAAAAAATCTTTTTTAGAAAATCAGTGTAGCCAATCAAATGAATCATCTTATAATATAGGTACACTGCAACAGTTTACGCGCGTCGCACGAAACAGAACGATTCGCGCGGTGACACCGAAAGTGAAACTTTTTTTCCGTACACCTCACCCCTCACCTTTCTTCTCCGCGCTTATATATACACCGGTACATGTACCACGTGTACCTATGTAATAATATACATAAAATACATTTTATTATATACGTTAACCTGTATAAAATTGTATATCGTCCGACGTCTTATCGGCCACGCGACATGGTCGATGCGTATTACGGTCCGTCCATCTTATACACCGTATTATCCGAGTTTAATCGATCTAGCGATAGTTTTATTATTTTATTATTGTTGTTTTTGTTTTTTTTTTCTCCTATTATGTACCTACGGTTCGTTTGCGCCGAGTAATTATTCAGCTGTTATACCTACGTCGAATCAAACGGCTTAGAGAATGACATTAGATTGGCTCACGCGGGACGTTTTGACGGTTTAATTTTTTTTTTTCCCAGCGATGGTCACTTATTCATTTGCGAGCGTATTGTTTGCTTTCGGCTGCAGAACGTTCCGATTACGAATTTCCGTAGTCAGTGGTGCGAAGGCAATGCGTACGACACAGCAGCACCAGAGAGATTCTAAAATATAGTGATAACGGCCAGAGACGTCATGTCACCGCAGTAGTTAGAAATCCAAAGTATTCAGTTGATAATTGGCGAAATTAGCATTACTGTTTTCCGTTAAGGCGGTACAGTAATAGGCAGCTCCTACCTTTACATGCCGTATTAATCTGGTATTGAGCGAAAAAAAAAATGAAAAAACTGTTAAATGTGGTTTTCGCGTTATTAAAAGAAATGCGTAACATATCAATGAATGACTATTTATTTATTCAAACGCATAACCTTAAACGGAGGACAAAATCAATAGCGTATAGCCATGGATTTTAGACGCACTAATAATAAATTGGCGAAAAAAACCGGACTACAGGATATAAGCATGTCGTGTTGGACGCTATTCTTCCTTGGACCAGCCTCACCATCACGGGATAGTGCATATTATTATTATAATTTGAAACATTGAAAGCACTGTTGTTATGATCATCGCAAAACAATTCGAATGCGTAAATAAATTGAATACCTACAACAGTATCCTACACTGAATTAAAATTGAATTGTGTGAATCGGTAACGCGTGTGTGTAATAATAGTAATATAATAATATTACACAGTTTATAAATTTATTTGATACAATAAGATGTCTAATTAAACAATAATTATTATCCAAATTTATTTTATTATACCGACGAATAATAATATATACAGAAAACGTACATAAATATTTTTATTTTATTGTGTACTTTGAATGATATTTTAAGATTTTATTTCGAATAAAAATATCTATATTATAATCATATAAATTTTAAAAAAATATTCACATTTCAAAATATTATTTCAATGATAAATAAATTATAGTTTCTACACAAGGTATCACATTAACAATAATAAATGGCATAGATAATGAAATGATTACCTATAAATAATATTATTTTAAATTTTATGTTTTTTTTAAAATAGCTTATTAAGTTTCGAAATAACTCTTAATAATACATAATATATTATTGAGTTATAAAATCATAAACAAAATATATATTTTACAAAACGCAATCAAATGACTATTATTAAGTGTTTTTAGTTTTAAATGTGAATTTTATTAATTTTTTTGTAGAAATAACATTCTAAAATATTTGAATATTTTTGCAGAATAAATTAACTCTGTATTTCAGCATGACACAGTATCATAATAATAATATGAAAGATCGTGTGAGGACGTGCGGTACGTATGTGGTACGTACACAAACCTCTTAAACCGTATCAAAACTAGTGTAATATTAAGTTGAGATTGAATGTATGAAGAATATGATAATATAACTATTTAATAATAATTATAATTATAACTAGCATATTTAAATAGAATTAAAAGAATATGTTATATAGTGTCTATATGAAATTATTTACCAAAAATTACGTTTTTGATCAAACTTTAAATCACCTGATACATGTTTTGGTGTTTTGCATAACACTCAAACTATAGGTTAAGAAATTTACACTAACTACCTAATGAAAAATACTTTATTTTTAGGACATAAAATGAAATGTATGATTTTTAATTTTGATACATTTTAACGTACTATCTTCTTTTACCGTTAGTCAAAAATATTTAAATAACCGTATAAAAACACATTAGATTAAATCTATGTAAAATAATTGAAATGTTTTTTTTGAACCTAAATATTTAAGAAATATTATAAATACATTTTTGTCAAAATAAGTTAAATTCTACATTAGGATTTTGAATTTTTAAAGTTCTTTAAATCTTTATTGAATTTTAAAACTGATACCCTCTTAGGCAAATGTTTATAGACACGTAAAGGGTTTTATTAATCTTGTTCGAATTTATACATAGTTACTGGGATGATAAATAAGAAATTCGAAAGTTTTTATATAGGGACCTAATATAAGTAAGTACTTGTTGGCACTGATGTCCACCAACTAATAGTAACTACTCTCAAGATACTTATAGTAAAAATATGATGTATTGACGTAATAATATGCTAATATAATAAATGCATTAGTTATATTATGATAAATAATATATTATAAATGGAAAAAGGATTGAACTGTATAGTGACAGTTATTTTATAGAGAGATAAAAATAATATATAGTTTATGTGCCCATGCCCCATACTGCCCATGGGTATCTTGATAGAGCGTCATTTCTACTAAGGAATTCGATCTACAGGTAGTCAAAAACATGTTTTTCGTTCAGTAAAAGTAATATCGTGTTATTAATATTAGATTGAATTGATATATCATAAAATATAAAGGAACATTATCTGTGTTAATACGTCAGTTTTTTAAGATATTTCAAATCAGAGTTATGAGTATGAAAAATATTGTAATTTAAAAATTGCCATAACTCGCTCAAGAATTAAAATATCGTAAAACACCGAGATACCAACAGAGATACATTTTATAATCAATTAATTTACTCTAATATTAAATCTATCAATACAAAATTGGTTTTACTGAATTAAAACTAGCTATGTTATATACGTTATAATATATAATAAGACGGAGACACACATGCTAGTTTAACGTCCTCTAACACAGTGTTTCTTAAACTGTGTTCCGTTTAACTGTTTCGCAAATAACTTGTAGGTTCTAAAAAATATTTGTCTACCATCTTTTTTTGTTTAGTTATTAATATTAATTTAGGGGCTTCGCGTGAAAAAAAATATTATTAATTGGTGTTTTGTGATCTAAAAAACTTTAAGAAACACTGCTTTAGCATATCCAATTTACAATACTAAACAGTGATAGCTCAAAGTATTATAGTCACGCGAAAAAAATTTAATAGTTTGCTTGTTTTTAATAATCGTTATAACATTATAATCTTACTATAATTGTGTTATTCTGATAGTTTAACTGTATATATTATTTTATTGACACTCTGTGTTAAATTCGTAGTCACTCGTGTTTGTTAATTGTCTTCGATTGAAATTTCAGATAATACTGAAATACGTATTTAAATGTTCAAAAATATTGACACAGATTCTAGACTGTGAACATTTTAAATCTAATTTATTGCAAAAAGTGGTCAATATTGATTTCCTAAACACATTACGTAGTTTGAAATTAAATAATTGTGCGAATACATTTCTTACATCTTTTGGTTCTATTATGACCTACTTACGAGGGAACTTATAATAAATGTTCAGATCTTAGATATAAAAAGAATATTTTTTTATGAATATCTAGCTAATATCATTAATATAATGAATATTATATTCAATATTAATAGCTATATTGTTTTTTGTTTTAGTTGTTTTTACCATAATTACAAAAAAAAATGTAAATTCACAGAAAATAATAGGCACAAATGTATATTTATTATTTTCTAATATGCATACCTCTTAAATGTTGATGTCTCTGACTAATAAACTTTATGCATAACTTTTAAATGTCTTATTAAAGACCCAGTTATTTCACCAACACAAAAACATTCATTATTTTCATTTTCGTCACATAATTCGTAATATGCTTTATCTCATTTTTGTTTAGAATATTCCCATACATAACTTCTTTTTTTACTCATTATTGTAAAAATATAAGTGTAATATTTTACGAACACGCAATATAGAAAAAAAGTCAACTGTGCAAATATTTGTTAGTAACGTTATTATTTACTAATCTAATTTATAAATTGTTGGTAAAATTAACGACATATCCCAGTCAAGAGTTTGCTCACAACAAATTACCGCACAATATAATATTGAGTATACCGTATACTTGCCTATAATTAAACGTGTGGTTAAGATTACGAAAAAAAGTTGAAAATATTAATAAGTTATTGATATAGTATTCGTTTTATTTCATATAAACAAGTATCTTTATCTATTATCTAATGTATAATAAAAATAGTAGTCAATGAATTCGCTCGTCACGTACAGTTTATAAAGGCTGATCACCATATAGAATTTATTATATATATGAACAGATATCCGTGAATACGTGAATATGAGAATAACTTTAAAATACGTGAACATGGATATTAAGTTCACGTGTATTAGGTATACGTGAATACAGATTTTTCGTTCACATGTATACAGACTTCATGTTTTCGTACGTATTAATTCACGTTTCCAATCGATGCCTCTTGTAATTTCTCATTTCTTCGTAGCTCCTAACCATTTTTCTTACATGTTTATACGAATATTAAATTGTTTTTTGATATTTTTTGTTTGCAACACGATTAAATTAAAATGCGATATAACGCTCTCAGTAATCCTACTTAGATAAGTTATACTTATAGAAATTTAAAAACATTGAATAAAAATAAACATAATTTATTAAAATTTTTATAATATGGTTTAATTTAAAAAATATTAAAATACTTGAAACTTTTCACCATTGAGTGATTTTTATTTTCTTATGCGAATTGAAATTAAAAAAAAAATTAAGACTAATTGTAAGTTATTTATACCACGAACCTATTTCATACTATTCTATAGAAGTATACTATCTATACTATTAATAGAGAGTTGGTATCGACTTAATGTTAATAAAAAAAAAGTATGATATATAATAATATTACAATAATATTAATAATAAAATATGTGTATATAAAAATTAGTTTGACCTATAGTATTACTAATAAAAAATAAAATTACTTAATGGAATATCAGTAAATCATTTAACTATTAAATATTCTTAGAAGAGGCTATACTTTGTGGCACATTCATTACAGTGACCTACTCAATGACGAGTTATACTCAAAATATACAACAAAACAGAGTGACCTTCCCGGTTTTTATTTGATTTTGTGTTTATAAATATTTTCGTTAAACATAATTATTGAAATTATTTAATTAATATCAAATTTCTAAAATGTATCAATATACTTAGGTACTATAAATACAATATAGCTCAAGGGAAATCCAAATTCTGATAGTTTAGACATTTCAATAAGTTTTCATCGGTGCATAAAAAAGAAATCTAGAGGAACCTAGTTCAGTAGTCGTGTACTAAGTTATCAAGATTTTTGACAGAGCATACAATTAATGTTTATCGATTTTATAAAAAAAAAAACTGAAAATCAAAAATTTTAAATATCTATTATTAACTTAAAATGCTATTATTAATAATTAGTGATAATATTATGTCTCTGCAGTTATTTGATACCAACCAAATTCCATCAAAAATACAAAATTGATTTTGTTGAAAACTGAATAATATATTTAATGTAAATATTACAGTTTTTCAGTAAATTTTTTTTAGTATTTTCCGATTATTTGGAAATTTGGGGGAATTTTTTAATTTACCCCTCAAGATACCAACTTGATGCAATTTTCTACCAGAAAGATCATACTCAAATTTGAATCTTATTTACTTATTTAAAGGCAACGCCACACACACAAAAAAAAAAAAAACACATCATTGTAAAACTATACATTCTTTGCTTCACTCAGAATCTAATATATATATATATATATATATATCCCACACTCAAGATATTTATGGTTTCACTACGGCCACAGAATACTTACATACCAATAAGCTATATAATATTATAATCAAACAGTAATAATACAAATATCACATTATATTATAACTATACCTGCAGCAGTACAGAATAATAATTATTTTTCTATTTACTATTCGAACTGTGCCGAACACGAAATATGTGTACCACGTTCTTTATTTTGTTTATATATTATTACAATATGACATAATTAAGATGCTTAAATGCTTAAAAAGTATATTATTGTACAAATAGATACGATAAATTATAATGTATTTTATAATCTTAATTCGTCGTAACATTTGTTGAACATTTAGAAATTTATTTTGTTTTTACATACCGTCAAAACTTGCACAGGTGCCAAGTAGGTTAGAAACAATTACGTTCTACCGAAATAATTGTGAGAATCAAAAAAATATTTCTCAATATTATTAAAACTAGTAAGTAGGTACATTGTACCTTACCTGCAGTAATGTCCTAATACCTATACATTTATATGTATTTTATGATTAATGCATTCAAAGATGATTTTAATTAAATTATAAAGTAAAATATAACTTGTGTAGGTTTTTATTTATAGACATCTGCTCAAGTAAATACCTTGTATCGATTTTTTTTAACATTTACATTTTTTCGTCTCTTCACCCGGTATTCGCTTATTTATAAAATATAGATATTATATGAACACTTAGTGACATATTTTGAATGTTTTGTATTTACGCAATGTAAATCGTGTATTTTTTTATACTTGTGATTCACGAAAATGTCTTCCGAAATCCCGCCTAATGTTACGTAAATTATTTAACTTTCGTCTTGAATGCCCATTGCTCACCACCACAATGTTGTTTCGAACAGACACTCTCCGTGGATGTATTATTGTTATTATTACAGTGAAAATCAAAATACGCTAAAATAAAAACGATGGCTGTTCCGTCGTTCGTAAGCAGTCGTAATAGATGAGATTAAATTGATGCGATGAATATAATACTATCGCGTGGTCCGATGTTTTGTATTATATAACCAAAGTGTAACCATTAAAATAGGTATATATATATATATATATATATATATATATATATATATATATGATGAAAAAAATATATTGCTCGAAAGAAAGTCGTAGGCAAGTACCTATAATAATATAAACCGGCATACAAGTATTTCGTGTAGATATTGCACGGAATGTATATTATTCCGTATGCTTGAGCCGTTTACATAACAAAAATTCACGTCACGCGGAGAATCTTGTTTGGACATAATATAATATTACAACGGAGGGGAAAAGTAGTTCCGGATTAATAATTGGCATGTGCGGACGTAGAAAAATAAATTACAGCTATTCCGCAGCCGTTCTAAGTTTGAAGGAATACCGTGTGGCTTTATTGGTTTTGATGTGCTATTGAATGACATTATATATAGGTTACACTGTTATATAGTTAAGTGAGGTTATGTAATTCGCTTATTGCAAAAAAAAAAAAATAAAAATCACATAAATTATAATCATCTATTAACTGTTTTAAGTATAATTTATAATATACGTATAATTGCATTTACAATACATACCTACAATAGTTGTTGCAATATCTTTTTTTTTTATAAATCTACGCCAATCATTTCGTTTTTATACATTCTAAACATGATTTATACTGCATGTTTGTCCAGCCGTTCAGGAGTTAAAATATACAATCAGGTAGAATTCAAACAGGCATACAAAAACAAACCAAGTATTAAACACTTTTTTTTATTAATTTCTAAAATAACAATATTAACAATTATTTTTTTTATTTTTTTATTTATAAATTTATAATTACGCCAAAAATTGTTACTCAGATCTAAAAAACAGCAAAACATTTAATAGGATTTGTCATAGTTAAAAATTGAATAATTCAAAAGAAAGTCTCACGAGAGCAATGGCATAAAATCAATAAAAATTATATTACTAATGTACAATTATTATGTGTAAAAGATTCAACGCACAAATAAAATTTTGGAAAACTTCAAACACGTTTTTAAATTTACCACATTTTTGAAACCGTTGTGATAGTATTTTTAATGTACCGCATATAACTACAAATATAATAATATTCTCATATACAACTGTACTTAAAATCATTATTCTACCAATGTATAATATTGTATTATATCATATTGCGTTATTTAAGAATTTAATCACGTATATAGTCGTTTTGATCTGTAGAGTGATACTTTGGTAACAGTCGGTTCCATTATAAACGATTGATTCTTTAATGAGAATTTTTTGAAAGTTTGTGAATGTGATTGGATTTTCCGAAAGTAATTTCGGTAAACGGTCGATTATTCAGACAACTGTAATACTGACCTAAAGTGGATTACATTAGTCATTACTCATTATTAATAGTGATCGCATGCGTCCAGCGAAAACGGAGATCGATCGCGTTTCTTTCTGCCGATGCATTATTTAGTTATTTTTCAAGCATCGGACGATTTCGGGGACATGGGAGGAGGAGGAGGAGGAGGAGGAATAATTTGATAATCTGACCGACTAACCGCTCCAAGTGTTTATATTATCACGAGACATGATATTGTCACTATACCTGTATATATACTGTTTTTAATAGTTGACATCGACCTGCATAATATAAAGCGTTAAATACGAAAGTTTTCTCCACTCGTCCTCATATATATATATATATATATATATATATATATATATATATATATGTATGTACATAATATTATAATACATGTCACGCGTATTATCACCACGTACGCACCTATCGCTATTGGCCATAATATAATTTACTCGTCTGAATTAAATAAATTATATTTTTCTTTTTATTGAATCTGACAACAACAGCCTCCAATGACTTCCTCCTATATATTCAACCGGTTTTCGACAGCCATAACGCCATTTTTTAGTCCGCAGACGCATGTGCAGTAGCTGGCGCCTATAATATAGGTACATGCTGCAGGATTAGGTTTACTGTAGTGGTCAATGGCCACCGTGTGCATGCATGCGTTCGAAAATCTGAAAGTCGTTCGATCACGACGATTTTGATAATGAACGAAGTGGAATCAAACGGCCGGAGGCAGTGTATATGAGCAAACTTTTTTTTTCAATGTTTAATGAATATAACATCAAACCGGTCACCTGGACGACACTCGAAGGAAGGCCTATACCGTAGGCCTTGATTTAGTTCTGAGATCGGCCTCAGACCGTATTCGAATCGGCGAGTTTTGGATTTAAATTTCTAATAATATCTGAAAATCGATTTTGGTTGTAATACTATATATATATATATATATATACCTACTTACGTTTTTCTCCAAGGTATGCTATAATTTAATATTACGAGTGGATTTCGAACTTTTTGACAGTGACAGAGTCAGTTTGAACTACTGTATCATTCGCGTCTTCCATAAGCTGTCGAGTTTGTATTCAGAGATTAATATTCAAATCGTTGAATTTGTTTATATCATGCTATGAGAATTACTTGGCCAAAACCATCAAATTTATATCGTCATCAGAGACTTAAAAATTGCACAGTTTCTATATTGTAGATATTATACATAATACGTAATAATAATTAATAATATGTGCTTTGGTAAACCATATAATTTCGGGTCGTCAAAATTAATGAAATATAGGCAATATAAATCATATTTTTAATTAATATTATGAACATTATTTTTCAAACAGCTATAGTTGAGAAATTTGGTCATGCGTTTTCGTTTCTATACAATTATTGTATTTGATTATAACATTAAGTCAATATTTGTATAAATGATACTTTTTTTAATTTAACGGGTACGTTCATTTTTTTATCAGTTTAAGAGTAGCGATGTCGTCAATATCATTCTCAGTGGTAGCTTGAAATGTTGTTTCTATGGTAGTTTGATGTGCATCTTAACATAATAACAAAATATATCCAGCTGAAAATTTTTGACTTTGCGGGTTTGTGACCGACGAAACGCACTTCCGAAAATTTTGTTTCGCCAATTAGAAAGAAATAAATCAGACAAAAAGACACAATATATAACGACCTATCGGAAAATACCTATTGGTGCCATTGTCACTTTTGAGACAGTCGTAGGTAATAATATTTGGAAAAGAATAAATACAGTGAAGCCATTGTTGTGCAGTGTAATTTCGTCACCAACTACTGGAAAACTTACGGGGCCACAATCTAGACGATAATAATATAAAATAATATGATATTTATTGTTATCCACGTTATCCATTTAATATAATAATAACGTTGAAATAATATATTGTTGAATTAACTGTTCCTACGATAAAATTTCATAAAACGACTCCGCAATACGTTGTGACTTATAAGAAACTAACAATTTATCTTGTGGTATATTGTATATATTGTATATATATTATTGAGACATGATAACATACCTACGTATACAATAGTTATACAGACGGGAAACATAATGTTTGCTTTTTTATTTATTTGAAAAAATTCGCACGTGTACTAAAATTTATAAATTTAATTGAAAACTGCAACAACGTACTACACATTTACACAAAGTATAATGAAAATCTACTGTAGTTTACCACGACAATAGTTACAATGAATCAATTCTAAAAGTGGTTAACATTAATATTATATAAATATTGTCATATATTAATGCATGTGCACTCAAAAAGAGTAAAATAAAAAGTAAATAATGTAATAATGTGTTAGGATTAAAATATGACAATTTTTTTAACTGTCATTGATTATAAAGAAAATATTAAAATAAAATATTAATACTGTATTACTGTTTAATCGGTATACATAAACGTATATCCTCAAGGCATACATTTAAAATAATGAAAGTTCATAAAATTACACCACTCATTATATATTTATTTGACGCTTCTAGTTTATTTCAAAAAATAATAAATTATGAACGTAAATCGTACAAAATGATATTGAGTCTTGATTGAACTACGACTCTCCATAGTATAGTAACTCAAATTATTATCGATATTTAAAAGAAATTTAAATTAAAAAAAACGTTTTCAAACTGCTTCCGCGTATTATAATTATTTAATCCATAAATGTTATTATTTCGAAATTCGTGTGGTAAGTCATTACTTGAGTGGATCATATATTATTCTCATACCACATATTTTTTTATGGATAAAACAACATTTTTTTTCGTTTACGTGTTTATAACTTATCAGTTTTCACCGATGATAAAGAATTTTGTACCTACGTCTATACTACAAAATCAAAATTTTAAATAATTTTTTTTTTTCATTAATTTGTATTGGGTTTAATTTTAAAACTGCAGAAAAAAATATATTTACTTAATACTCTATAATAGAATATATTCAATTGATGAAGCTTCGGAAAAGTTTTAAGAAGTCCAGCTCCCTCTCCACCCTATTCAATCTATCCCTATTTGCGTCTATAGATGCGAATGTGTGTCGAAACTGATTTAAATTTGGACGTTAAAATATTATCATATACTTTTGTAGATACATATTAGCTATAGCTAATATTGTCGTCGTCATCGTTAAGAAAATGTGTAAATTACTGTACAAGAATAAAATAAATAATAATGATAATTAGGTATTATTGTTATGTGTGTGAGTGTGAAAAGGAAGAAAAATAAAAACAATATGAATTCACGGCCGCAGAGCGCGTCTCATCGAGAGTGCGGCGGGGAAAGGAGAAATTATTACGGAAGACGTAACGTGTCGCGTTTTCGTTTCGGCATAAATTACACACGAACTCGGCGTATAAATATTATAAAAATAAAAGTATGTAATAAAACAACGTAACAGTTTCTCGAAATCGTTAAGTATTACCTATGGGCTATGATCGATACTGCGCGTGCTCTCGCCCATCGACTTACGTTAGTTTATGTTATGTATATGGTACTTATAAATTATAATAGTTTATAACTTAACCGATAATCTCGGCGGAAATGGAAAACAACACAATATTAACGATTGGCGGTCGGATAATCGAATGAATGAACACATGACACGATATAAGCTTGTGAATGCGATATCATTTTTGATGGCAAATATACCTCTTAAACATTTAAATAGTAAATTATTGTGCCATAATCTATCCATCTATTGTGCTTGACTAAGAGGCAAGCCTCCCTCCATGCTTAACTATTTTTGTGACTTGCTGCGAAAGTTTTTGTACAAACATTTTTAGTTTATATTGTTGCTTACTATAGGGACTAAGGCCTCCCTTCGCAGATTTTTAACAACCATATGAACGCTTAACACATCTCAAGTAGATATCCATCAGTGTCGTAAGGTGGAACAAGTAACCAATAGGTTGGTTAGGTTAACCTAATTCGGGAAGCTAAATTATCAATTTTTTTTTAATACAATTTAGTTGAGAGTCAATATAATAATAGTCAATGATATTTATTATTCATAAGTCACAATTAAACTAATTTCAATAATTTGTTTCAAAAATTATATTTTATAAAATCTTAAGTGATATATGAGAATGAGATTAACAATAAACAACAAATAATTCAACCCAGTATAGTACTCACAAGTGTTTTTCTTTTTATATGTAAACATCTAAATGCATTTTTGGTGGCATGGTACAAATGGTGTATAAAATAATTTTCAATGTGATGAAATGATTCAAATGTTTATATTAATGTAATTAAATGAAAATCGGAAACTAGCATATTACATATACCATGAGTAGGATTGATTAGAATTTGTTTTCTTGAAAATCACGGTTCACGGTTAATATGAAGTCGTCTTAAATCTTTGATAGCACATAGATTATATAATTAATAAAATTAACCACGATTTTAGTTATTGGAACTAAACAGACCAATCTCTAAATTGTGGTATTTAATATAGGTTAGGTTACTTTATTTTTGCAAGATATGTTTTGTTTACAGTGCACAGAACTACTGTATAAGTCACACCACGGTAATTTTGAAGGCTCTATAAGGTAATTTTATTTTTCAAATATTGGAAACATTGTAAGTAACGAGTTTCTGTAACAGCAGCTGACGTTGGCATGGAATTATTATAGCTTCAAATTTTAAAGAGGACAACGCATATAACGAGTATGTTATACACATCAATAATTCGATTTATGAAGTGTCGTGTAGTAGAAGTTCGAAGCATTCATTTTACAGGTGAGTTGTAGCCTATATACCTAGATACATAATTTTATTTCAAAATTACTTATTACTTTTGGAAAACTAGAGATTTTAAGTTTGCGAAAATTTTAAAGAACTCACAGAGAGATTTCCGCGGTCGGGGTGGAATTTTTGTCTTCCATCTTAAAGTATTTTCATATAGATTCATATTCTACTACATTTTTCAACGCTTAAATAGTTAAAACTCAAATGTTGTGTGAGTCAGTCGATCAGTTAAATAATTCGTCATTAAAAATATATTTTAGTATAGATACGCACTAATCTATAACCTGCTGTAACCGATGAAGCAATATTTGGTCATATTATCTTAAACAAACGAATTTTCAACGTCATCTTCATCGTCTCAAACAAACATCTTCCTTCAGTGGTGTATTGTATCAATCGTGTTTGTGGCCGGTAAAATGCAGGTACACATTACGTGAATACTATAAGTACACTGCACTTAATACTGTAAAATCTTATCTATTCAGTAATCCTGCAGCTCTGTTTTACCACGCCACGAACAAGAGCGTATACCAACAACAGTGACGTAGAAACTAATAATGTATAAAGTATACATGAATCATGCTACACGAATTTATCGGTATTTACAGTTATTACGGAGTATGTTTATGTTGAAATAAACAAATTACCCTGTGGATTTCAATAGGTATATACGTAATATATAGTCGTTAATTGTTGTGTCAGTGCGTCATCGACGCGTAATCGAACACACCACTGACACAGTAACACTATAATATATACCTAAACCATTAAACCGTCCAAAAATCTGATGCACTGTAAACAAGAGACCCAGGTACAAATTGATTCACCAGGAATCTGACATCCAATTACAAGTATAACTGTATTTTTTATCGGTAGTTACCTCTAGACATTTAAACGTTTTGAATTGGATAACTCTTTTGTACAAGAAAAACGATGGAATACAAATAAATACCTAATGACGTTAAAATGTATCAGGTCTGGTGAAATACAAATTATCAACATAGATAATAATTTTGTATACGTGGATAAAGGACATCCATGTACATATATGCACGGGTAGGATCTACTACTCACACACGTCACGGGTATTTGTTGACTCACGACAAACGAATATTTTAGATTTGGAGAGGAGCCATAAATGTATTGATTTTACAATGATGTGTGGTTTTTTTTATGTCTGCAGTGTTCGTTTTAGATGTTTTTAAATCAAACAACTTCCGTGTCATACATTTTTCTCTATTTTGAATATTTATGTGATAAAATAGCTGTAACATACATTTTAATCACTCTGTATAATTGTTGCCAGTGGTTACAGAAAATACAATTTATATTATTTTATTGTTATAATTTTGGATGTGTATTGTATATATTATGTTCTAAATAACCCAAATATCTGTGCTATGAAATCTGTGCAGTTAACATTTAAAGGAGTTTAAGAAGGGACATTTAAATATCACGGACAATGTTGTGCAATGTCAGCTAGTATATTATATAGATACCTACCTACTTTAACTGGAATCAAAATAAATTTATATGTAATAAATAGAATACCTACTAGATAGTCTATAATTTTAGTTACAACACAATAATCAGTATTTTTCTGTGTCTCGTCGTATAGATGTAGCATACAATTAGTATTATGCAAAATGACGGACAGGCAAATTGTAGATATATTCGTATATATTTTTTTATTCAAGATAATTCAAGTAATACATTTTTTAGTATAAAAAATGTATACTTAGACGCAAGTAAGATATCGTTTATTTTTTGATTCGTACGCAACTTACTTATCAAATAAAATCTGAGACGCAATTAGTATACCACCGGGTAAATGAAATCCGCGAAATATGAGAACTCAAATACGGGTGTTGGGCCATTTCTTATCAGAAATTAGTAGAGTTGGTAGAAAAAAAAATGTTATTAATTTTTAATACGTTAGCTGTTATTTTTGTTGATGAGCAACATAAAGTTATAAAATCTTCTCAAGAGCTATATTATAAAGTAGTGGACATTTTTTATTGATGAATGAAAAATGGGGTGTAAGCATTCCGAAGCCGGATAAAGGTCCACATACTGCAGTGATAGCGTTGGTGGTAAAAATGCGGCCTGACACAATTTATGGCCATCGCCGATGCAATAAAAGGATTTTACCGCCACCATTGCAACGTGTGGGTACCTCGATAAAACAAACCAAAAATAACAAAAATATGTTTAAACATATTTCGTTATCGTGGAATAGCTAATTTCAAAAATAATAATCCTTGGTATTCCAGGAAATTTAGTTATATATTTATTTTGGAACATTTCCTAGCAAAATTATTTTTACCCTTATACTTGGTAGTATAATTGTATCATTAAAAACTTACCTTTTCACTGCCCTAATTGAATTTAATAATTTCCATAATAACACATTGTTGACAAACTAAATATTGTTAACTCAAATAATAATACAAAAAATGGCCGTAACACGTTAGGATACAATAGACCCTAAAAGCAACACGTTTGGGTACAAATGAATACACCGTTTGGGTACACCATATATCTAGAAAAATAACACGTAGGGCCGTAGCCATTTTCCTCCAAAAAAAAAAAAAAATAATAATAAAAATAATTTTTGACCATTTTCCTCCATTTTTCATTTTCCTCCAATAAATAAAATTATAAAATCGTCATTCGTTATCACTTATCAGAATGTTAAATTAAAAATAAAAGAACAAATCAAATATTTAAAGCATAATTACAATATAATAATATACCATATGCATTGAACTTGGCAGGTGGATGAAAAGAGAATTAATATAATAATAAAATACTTAAATCGATAGAACTGAACATTGAAACGTTGAAACATTTAATTAGTTTCATAAACCATATCTTATAAAGATCATTAAACTTTTTTTTCGCTATAACCTATATTGGCAATTAGCGTATGTACCCAAACGTGCTATGCGTTTGTGTACCTAAACGTGTTCTACATTTACAGGTAAAAATAATGTTATGTACCCAAACGTGCTTCGCCCCAAAAAATAAAGGTAGAAAATGAAAGAATGTATTGAAAGGCCTACATAGGGAATTTCCAGTAGGTAATTAAAACTTATACTACTCTACATTATATATATATATATATATATATATATATGTGTGTGTGTGTGTGTGTGTTATATTTTATTTTATTTAACATAATAAAAGCATTACAAAAAGTGTAATATTGAAATAACATTTCTTATTTTAATATTTGTATCACTGAACTTTTTTAAAAATATTTTGTTATTTTTTTCCTTGGTATATGGTGCTTGTATACCCATTTACCGATTATGCTTCGTGAATTTTATTATTCGATGTTGTAAATTTATGAGTGTCATGTACTATTGTTGTGACATTCAATTTAAAGTATGTTTGTGTTTGTCTGATGGCCAAAAATGATTTGTATTTTGTTTTTGTGCACCGTTACGTTAAGTTATGTCTATGTAATTAACGTACACAAAAACAACTGTATACATAATATCCAAGACAAAATTTATTTTTATCATCAAATTCATCGTTAAAATACTTAGTAGAGTAAGCGCGAGAAGATCATTTTTACATTTATATGAATGTTGAAACAAATTATCCCGAGTTATGTATATGGCTTGCCACTATAGTTACAACCATAATGTGATATATTTTATGTACCGTACCTACTTAGTGGTTAAAATCACATTTTTTATAAGTATAATTTTGTATCAAGTAATTATTAAGACCTGCACGATTACGTCATACCTACTTCAATTTTATCATATTTTTTTGGTGCCTTACCCAAGCTTCTCTTACATGACTTGTATTTATTTATTGACAATAATAGTCCATATAGTTTTACTTTTGTTTTCTCCCTTCGACTATTAAAACAGGCAACATCTATGTCTGTAATTTGATAAGGTAGAGTAGTTTTTACTGTTACGGCCCAATGGTAGACCGGTTTTGTGTTCAAAATTTCGTTATATGCTTTTTTCTCTCTGATATTTAACACAAAAAACAAATGTTATTCTCAAGTAACAAATGTGAGGGTTTTGTATTTTTATAAATGTCTCATTGATTTATTTTTTAAAAAAAATGAAACTTCAAAAACCTATTAATATGATATAAATTATAGTATTAAAATACGGGTTTTTCTTATTACGTAATAGGTACCCATATATAAAAACATTTTTTATAATATTATACTGTCCACGCATTATGCTAAGTGCCTAAGTACTAACCGATAACATTTACGAATATTGTTCATATTAATTTCGATATACGATTTCCAATATTCCAAAAACCACCTACAAATACAGACGTATTATATCATTCAAATAAACATCAGTTAGGTTTTATATGTAGGTACCTAAATAAGGACTGTAAAGATATATTTCAATATTCATAGAACTTTTACAAAATTAAATTTTACTATTGAAAAATTAATTACGCGTATTATAAAAATAAAAATATACAAACACAATATTTAATATTATACTTAGTTAAACTATTTGTGGAAAATCTTTATCAGGTTGGAAAAGTATATTATAGTACATAAAATTCATCTCTGCGTGTCCATCGATATTTTGTGGTGAGTGTAAATAATTATTCAATCGAGCATTGTGAATTTATTTGCGACCACTAATTCACCATCTTTCCGCTAAGTACTAGAAAATATTATAACATTTATATTGTAAGTACCAGAAATGTTTGTACAGAACTCCGTATAACACTTTTGAATAGATAAGTGTTTTGTTGGAATTCTTATTTTTATGTAATTCTTTTCTGCTTGGTTGGTCACTGCCCACTGGACGGCAATTTAAATGTATCTGTTGTAATGAGAGTTATGATTATTTTAAACAACAAAAATAATTAGATATTTATGTAAATAAATCTATATTACTTACTGTTATATATTTATGTTTCATAAGTTTCACATTATACGAATAATTATATTTGAATGTATAACATTTAATCAATGCCGTAACTAAAAAAAAAATTTGGGGTACATTTTTTTTAACAATATAGATATTGGATAATTGCCACCCATCATTTTTACGTTAAAAATATAAAAACTCTTTATTCTCGTTATGACTGCTCTAACGAAAATATAAAATTATTCTTGAAATTCTATACAATTTCAAGACCCCTAGACAACCCCTCCCCTCAAGTTATGGCCTTGAATTTAATTCAAAATTAAATAAAAGGTGATCAAGTAGATACTACTCTGCTGAACAGTAGGTATCGAGTGGGTTCACTATAATGAATGAATGGATGTGTGTACATTTAAATCCAATGATATATCATTGAATACAAAAACCGATTTTAAGCGGAAACGGTGTATCGGCCTAGAATATTTTTATTATATTAATACTGCTATAAATAACTTTATAGATTGAATTTATTTTTGAAAAAATATTACATTAATATACGTATTATCCTAAAATTGTCAGTGAGTTTTTAGTTACAGTATAAAATATTTATGAAAAATCGTCTATTAAATTTTAAATCTTTAGCTATACAATTTAAACATTTTAAACATTTTTAACCACAAGATTATTTGAAAATGTTTGTGATTTTGATAAATTTTATCAAAATTTCAACTTTAAATGCTTAAAAAAAATCGTACCTATGTATCTTTAATATTTTTAAATGTCTATAATAAAAACTTATGACGAACCTTGTCTTAAAATGCCTTTTCATTGACTTTGTCGTAATTTATAATTTGGCAGATTTCTATTTTCAATAATAATAATATGTTTAATCATATAAATCACTCACCTATTTAATGAAATTATATAAAATTGTATAGGTATACCTGCATTTTCCAATATTAAATCGCTTCACTTTACAGTTTTAATGTGTAAAGGTATTTAATTGTATCTATACAGGTACATAATTTGTTGATATTTTTTAATTTAAAAAAATATATATATTTAATGTGTGAACGTTTTCTTACTCAACCGAAAAATCCACTCTAAATATATTTTTAGTACTTATTCGAATGCGTATATTATTTTAAACAATATATACTTTTTTCACTTTCCAAAATATTCCATTAAAGACACCACGCAAACGCACATCCGTTCAATATTATCTACATGTTTATATTTTCTATGTACCCACTCTGTCGGTAAGACTTCCGGTGCCCATTGTGAATATCCAATTTAAGTAATTTAACATACTTTTGTAAATGTTTACAGGTAAAAAACTAAAAAAAAAAAAAATGGGAATGAATAAGTACATTATTATTAAAAGAAGAAAAAGAGATAGAACATGCTTATTAAATCATCCAGCATAATATTTTAAGTATATTATACATGTAAATATTACTCATAAAGAAATTGTTTAGATGTATCTATTATAGTTTTACATAATAACTCATCAAACAAGCTGTTATCGTAATCGAATGGCAAGACTATAATCGAAGTTTCAATTTTACTTTCATTTTGTTATCGGCCGCACGAAAAAAAAAAACTATTCGTCATACAACCGAATTTATTATGTTATTATACATTATTTATATTCACATGTTATAAATTATAATTTAATATGGGCAGTAATTATATAATCGTATTTTCGGATATAACTATTTATGCATTCCGCGACAATATAGTCAGCGTTGCTATAATTAAGACATTAGGCAATAACAATTATTTATCTTGTATTGACCATAACATGAGTGTGAAGTATACTCAATATTAAATTTTAATTGCTAGGTTTTGCTAGAAAAATATTACATTGAGTAGTTGAGGTATAAAAAGTAAGTCTTATGCTTATTTTTTTGGCTTAACATAAAATCTAGCTAAGAAGAGTACTCTAGAAACGTATGTCATGTTACAAAGTTTTCAAATAAAAAAATTGAAAGTGGTTATTTTTGCTTATTTTGACGGTATTTCAAAAAAAATTTCTTTTTTTTCTAGTTTTATTCTAGTTTTTTTATTTTTAGTATAGCTCTACTTAATCGCGAGATAGGCCACTGACAAAAACCAGATTTATTATTTCAATTTCCATTATTTAATGCAACAATACAGATAAGATACGTTTTTAAAATAAATCTTTTTTTTTAATAAAAATAATTAATTTTTTTTTTTTTTTGCTATACTTAAAAATTTAAAATTTATTTTTCAAAAAGTTAGAGAAAAACATTATATTTTTAAGATTTACTTTAATTTTTCTTTTTTTGGAATTAAAAGGGAAAGACAGGTAACCATTTTAAAAATTGTTTTTTGTTTATTTCAGTGCCTATAAGTGCTTATTTAAATGTTTTAAATGAAATACTTAAGCACTTACCTATTTTAGTCCCAAACCCTTGTCATAACGCATTTCAAAATCTTTAAAATATTAGTCGCTATTTTTTGAATACAACATAGGTTGTATAAAATCCATAAATACTTATAATAATAATATTTATTGCAACAGAAAAATATACTATATAGAAATAACATAATATCAAATAAAACTTTAGTTGTAAGATCATCCAATAAGTATATATAGTATGCTTGAATGCGGATGAGCCCATATAGGGTGATTCAAAATTTATGTTACAGCCATTTTATCACATAAGTATTCAAAATACAGAAAATTGTATGGTATAAAAGATTTTTGATTTAGAAATATTTAAAATTATTTGTACATTTTATAAATTTTACAATATTTTAGGGAAATTTTTAGTGGGCCAACTTTAGAAACTCAAATGGGAACATATACTTTTTTGCAAACATAATATGAAAACATTTTTTTAATACATTTTAGTACTTGGACAACATTAATTAATGCAAAACACTTTGCTTGAGAGATATTTAAAGTTTTTATAAATTTCTAAAGTTGACCGCTCAAAACCTCTCTAAAATATTGTCATAAATTATAAAATGTACAAATCATTTTAGATGTTTCTTAATCAAAAAACTTTCGTATCATACAACTGCCTTTATTTTGAATCAATAAAGTTTCAGAAACATACATTTTGAATCACCCTGTATATATATATATATATATATATATATATAGGTCATCCTTTGTCCTATTAATACATAGGAATTTTCTTGCTTCCAAAACGAATATTGTTCATTATTCATTATATACGGCCGTGAGGCTAAATCGACATAAAAAAAAGGTATTATATCTACCGGAACTTGCAAACGTTATAATAACGTTGTATATATATATATCATATTCACTATTATATATGACAAAAAAGATTGAAATTTGTAAACTTAACTAAAACAGAAAATAGTAAATAATAATGATTAAATACCACAAAACAAAACAAAACGATTAACAAACTATACAATATATCATTAAACAAAAAATAACGCAAAACGAAATAATTTAAAATCCATTTACTTAAAAGTTACAACATTAGTTTCGTAAAAATATTTAGTCCAAAAATTTATTATATTCCTTATCTGAGCCATTACCCGTTCTTCGCATTAGATAATATTATTTTTAACGATAAACCTAAAAGTTGTATAACGTTTAGATTATAAATAATGTAAAAAAAATTCTTTTTCAAATGCAAGTCCAAGTACCTACCGCATTTTTTAATTTTAAATTGCACTTCGAGCATTTTCATGCCCATGTTTAGTCCATTATATAAGTACACGATTGTTATACAATATATTATTATATGCATTCACAGCAGTGCTGGTCGCAATATGCCTATATCGTCGTTTGAATTTCGTTCGGGATCCGCGTTCCTTGTGGAAAATTTAATGTAATATTCGCACAGGCATTTTATTTATTTCAGCAGCACATAACATCTACTTTACCTACGACGCGCATCCATATAACGATGAAATAAGATGGACCCAATATCAACTATTTTTTTTATGACATAATATACAGGTAATAGGTCAAATAATAAGTCTGTAATAAAAGTAGGAGATGATTATTTTCAAATAATATTACGAAAGCTGGAGAACCTACATGTTGTAGACGCGCAGCAGAGTCAGCAGTGACTCAATCTGTGCCAATAACGCGTCACCGATGGGAATTTTCTCCCTCGCGTCACATAATAATAATATTATGTTAGAGGACGTATCAGTACCGTTTATTATGTAACACATGGCAGGTGTAGCAAAGCCTTAAAGTGGAATTTTGAAAACAAACGGAAGCTCCACCATAATAATAATGATAATATGACGTATGATAATAAGTGTGCACACCTGTAATACCTATGATAAGCCAGCTTATGAAACCAGTGCTTGTATATAGTTACTGTCAAGTTGACTGTATAGAAAGTGCAAGACAAACATTGATAATTGTTTGTAAGATATTATATATAAATTACATTTTATTTATAAACAATAATATATAATATATGAATGTAAGCGTATAGCCTATTTTGGATAGCTATGTAGCCGTTTGTCGGTAATCGTTTACTCTTAGCTATACCGGAGAATCATAAATTCCTAAAGATGAGGTAAAAAAATTACATACGTTAATTCCTACAAATTACATGTGTAAATTCCTATATTAAAATAAAATTAAGATGTGTAAGTTTCTACATGGCAAAAAAAAAACACTTAATGTTATGTTAGTTCAAGTTAGTTTAGACATCATTAGTTTGATTAGAGTTTGATTATTATGATTTTTTTTATTTTTATAATCATTAATTTATAAAATATATTATGATATTTTTATACTTTTCAGTTTGATTACATATATATTTTGATTACAGAATAGGAACTTAAATATATCATTTTTTCACTGTATAGATACTAACATACGTTCCACAGTGGGTGAAATTGAAGTTTTACTGCGACAAAAATATATTTCATAATAAAAGAATATTTTAAAAGAATATTATGTTTATTTAATTATAGTGATATATATGTAATAATTTATAGGTATATATTTACAAAAGAAAATTAATAAAACAGTTAAATTCTGTTAATTTTGTTAAAACACAATAAATTGATGTATTTTTGGACATACCTTGTCCAGTAGTTTCCATTGTATAAAATATATAAACTCAAAAAAATTAATAATTTAATATTTCGTAATATTAAAATCAAGTTTTTATATTGAACATGCATACTGTGAAGAAAATAACTATGCAATGATGATTATTCTAAATTTCGGCTTCTTTGGTTACTAATAGTTTTAGTATAAACGTATGCAACTTGAGATAAGCATCTATTTTAAGACTAATAGATAATAACAAATGATTATTTATTTAGATTTTATCTACATTTTGATATTTTTTTTTTATTTTTGTCGTAGTAAAACTTTAATTTCTCCCACTGTGCGCCCCCTTTTTTTACCGTGTAGGAACTTACATACATCATTTTTCCGTCATGCAGGAACTTACATTCGTTCCCTATACCAGATTAAATAACGTTATTATCCATATAATTTAAGTGTTGTTGTGTATAATATTAAATAATAATAATAATAATAATAATATTATAATACCAAAAATATTATTGTCATTTCCGATATACCTACTTGGGTAAAATTCTTTTAAAATAATATTAAGAATATTCGAAAAGTTACCTAAAAAAATACAATTTGGCTCAATTATTATTATTGATCATAGTAACATTTTTCTAAAAAGAATAAACATTTTGAACGAGTATTTAAAATAAAGAATTAAAAAAATTACAAAAAATAGTAATGAAGAAGTAGGTATTGGGAATATTAATTAAATATACTGTAGTATAATACATAGATTATCTATAGCAGTAATATACCTCCTATGCTGCTATTTATACACATTTTGTGAGGCGTGCACTACAATTAAATTGTACATTCTAAAGTGTGAAAAATAAAATTAGAAACATACTTTTATGGTTTTATTTTATGCTATACATTTAGAAACAAAGAGGTTCTGTTCATCAACGCTGAAAAAACATTAAATCAAAAAATCAAATACAAATTATACATTATACAAATTATGTACCTATCTATATATATATATATATATATATATATATTTAATTAATTACTATCATCGTGTCAATTCATTTCTTGAATAAAACATATTATTCTGCTATTAAGTGATTTTCAAAATTAATATTTGGATCTTTTCCAAATTCTAGTGAGGACTACTGGTCTCTAGAAAAAATAAGAGCATTATGTACTCCTAGGGATATCATAGTGTAAAGTGTTTTACATTTATAAGTTGTATTATAGTAGTGATATTATAATATAAAGAACGTCTGAACATAACCTTTTTAGTTTAAATAGTTATATAAGTTATAACTAATCAATTTATCAAATAAATTAAAATCACTAATTAACAGTAATATAATTTAAGTGATGATTTGTTAATATTTCAATAATATATTTCATAATATCTTAATAATAAGAATATAAATATTTCTAATCAATTTGTGTGCAATTTAATCAACCTCGATTATTTGATATAGTGATATACATTATTATTGTATTTACTTCGCTATATTTTTTCAATCACATAGAGTAAGTTTTAATATAGTAAATGAATACAATATATTATAATAATGTAATGTTTTTTTAAAACTAATTTCGATATAGTTCAGGAAAAAGATATTAATTATAATATTGAAAATAATTGTTATTTAATTACGTGAAAAAAAAAAGAAAAACGTAAAATTATTATTATTAAAATGTCTGCATAATATAATAAATTACTACTATATGAAATAAATTAAAAGTATTCGAATAATAATAATAATAATAATAATTGTTATTATGTACATTTTTTTCTAACGCTACTGTAAGTATCTATCAAAGTTGTACTTAAATTACAAAATTAAATAATTGCACAGTTATATTATTATTATTTTTTTTTCTCTTAAGAAGGTAGTTATTATTTCATCACGAACGAAGAAAGGAAGACAGCCATTTAACATCAATAACTGTACACATTATATATAATAAGACATTATTATATACAACACTATAGACTATTATGCTACACGAAAACGGATTTTTTTTCTGATTGTTATCGGAGAGAATTGTCTAGAACGTCCGCTGCTCACTTTTTACTTTTCTTCTAAACCGTCTTATTAATTCTAGTACCCATGTTCAAAGACTAATCGTTTTACTCAATATTATGTTTACGTTAATTTGACAATAATCAATGATAAATCGTAAAAATCGTAAAAATAATAATATTAAATGTGCGATTTATTCTTAAAACTTAAAGTAAAACAACATTATCATAATACACATAGATATAGGTACAAACGAAATATTAAATTATTATTATGTGCAGTCAATAAACATAAATTAATGGAGCGTAATTAATATTTTCAATCAAGTGAATAATAAAGAAATGTATTCAAAATTTAAATTAAATGTGATTATTAGTGAAGATAATTGATTATAGGTAACACATTGTAAGTTGATATTACTAAAAATATATTATGTCACATTTATATAAAAAAAAAATATAAAAACAACTATTTCAAGCTATAAGTAGGTACAGTCAATTAAAAATTTGAATGCTGAACAAATTGTGATAGTATTATACAATTAAAATTAATCATTGCATTATTGGAAAATGATAATATTTCCTGATCAGAATTAGTTTCTGTCCAACACCGTCCTCGTTCCCATGCATTAAACATAAATTATTTGCTTGTTATAAGTTTCATAGCCAGTCTATAATAATGGTATGATTAAAAAGTAAAATAAGGAAAAAACAAATAGAAATCGAATGATAAATGTCCATATTTTGTCAATCATTAGAATATAGTATTACGAAAATTACATTTTAAAATTGCACCGTAAACTGAAAATAATTATAATGTTCTTGCAAACTATTTTTGCTCCTTATTGGATGTTTAATATTTTATGTACATCATAACAAAATTCGAAATTTAATATAAAACCAAATTTGTTTACACTCGTGGTCGGTTTTTGATTTTTGATTTATTAACGCATGCACAAACAATAGTGACAATTCATAGAGATCCAGGCGATGATATTTCCTGAATATTATAATATTATTGACACATTTTGGATAATTTTAAACGGAGCTTGAAATTCAGTTTTGAGATCCAAAAGATTCACATACATAAGCATCACCCATTTGCGCCAAAATAAAAAAGGTATACTTTTTCTGATTGCCCCATTTATACCAAATTTACTTGGTATAATTATAATAAAGTAATATATTTCTTTCTCAAATAATAATAATAATAATAATCA
Organism: Pentalonia nigronervosa; assembly: GCA_014851325.1. NCBI lineage: Eukaryota > Metazoa > Arthropoda > Insecta > Hemiptera > Aphididae > Pentalonia > Pentalonia nigronervosa. The sequence continues at coordinate 164,636 of JACXSJ010000529.1, read as the reverse complement.
TCAATACAAATTTATTTAAATCATAGTCAATTGTACAAAATGTTCAAAATAATTATCAATAATACACATTTTTTGGAAACAATAATCAGAGTAGGTCTATAAAAACTATAGCCTATAGGTAATAATAGTTAATAGTACTTACACATTTTTTATAAATTATAATAAAATATAAATTTAGATTTTTTTAACATATCATCCTAATTTTTATTACAATTAAATGCAACTGTTTGTATATCTTCATGACACGTTAATTTTTTGTTTTTATAATTCTCAATTGCTTTTAAAGTTTTTTTTAATTTTATTTTAACTTGTGCATTTTTTCGAGGGTTAAGTATATTTTTAACACTATTATTGATTTTAATATAAATATGTTTGAACTGTTTTTATTAAAATTTCTAAAAATGTAAAAATATTAGGATGCGATTTATAAAATTGTTCATTGAAATGAGAATGAAAAGATTCACAGTTATTGATGGTTCTATCTGCTGCAAATGCCACCAGGCTTGGATAAACCAGTCGAATATTCGAGAAAATCTCGAAAAGCCGCTAAAATGTTGGCCTAGTAGGACTCGAGTAATCTATATAAATATAACATTAAACAAGGTAATATCTTATTCACTATTTCGTCAAAAATGTGATAAGGTTATTATAATTTATTAATATTAAAATTTGGCTACTATAGAAAATTACGGACCAGTAAAAATATATTTCTCAAAGGCCCGAAACTACCCAATCCGGCTTTGAATGCCACCTCAATGTTTGGAGGGAAATTGACATTATCTCCAATGTTATCTACTCAATAATCTGCATATTCTAGGTATTTTGGATCATCAGGAATTTCAGATATATAAAATCATCAACAAAACAATCGAAAACTTCATTTGGATCGAAAAAAGTTAAACAAAGTGTAAATTTTAACACCACCTGTTATCCTTATAAGCTGAAGTTAACCTTAATGCTGGAATTTTCCTGTACCAAGCTTGAGTCAAGTGAAAACGACAGTCTCCAATTTCGGATAATAACTATACTAATTTCACAGTGAGATGTATAGCTAATTTGAAATCAACAGTAACATATTTTGGTTTAAACATTAAACTAAAATTTTGCATTGCGTAATTTTTGACATATGATAAAGCAAATTGATATGTTTCTGTCGAATTATTATATAAAACACAAAATATTAAAGATACATAATATTCGTTGATAAATCCATGAATTACAAATAATTGAATAAAATATTTTAAACAATACGAAAAAGTACCATCAATATATATATAGTTTCTGACTTACATAAAAATTTTAAATTTTCGTGGCAAGTAAATATAAGTATATTAGATAATTCGTCATTAATTAATAAAAATTCTTCGTTTTTAGAAGTAGTAAAATGTTATCGTTTAATGCTTTATGAATATCAGACACAGATTTAGGATTTGAAGGAAGAGATTTTTCACGAGCATAGTAAATACTTTTTCATGCAGCGGATACTCAGAATTCAGATACAGTAAAATCTGAATTAGTTATGTAGTTATTCATTTTAGTTAAAATAATTTTCCTGGGATGAATACTTATGTCTTCGACAGCCACACGCTTGCATAATGCAGTTACATTTTATCTTGCAATAGTTGTACATTGTTCGTGATTATGCACATCTATACAATTAAAATTAAAATCATTGATGATTTGATAACGGATAATGTATAATTTGAATGAATTTTGTTATAATAATTGGAGTAATACGAAATAAAAATCGAATATTGCGAAAACAATTAAATATAGGTAATTTTATAATTACATTTTACACATTTTATTAAAATAAAAATAAATGTTTGCAGCATACCATACTTTTTAATAATGTTTCCATATCGTATGAATGTTTTTGCTGGGTATATTTTATTTGAACAACGTCACCGTTCACCATTTTTAGAAGATGTATACGCCAAAATATACTTATGGCCATTCTCTACGACCATTTTTTCCCTCTTAGGCTTGTTATGAACTCCATTCTTATAATTTATAATTCAAATAATTAAAATTATAAATTAAAGAATATTATTTAGTATACGTAACTATTTATCCAGACAACGAGAGTATTATGTAGTGTAGGGAAATGACTATCTAATAAAATTACACTGCGATCGTTCTTTTGACGAATAACGATATCTTTATCAGATAATAGAGTACCTACATCGTACAACATAGTAAAACTGATACGAAATTTGTTTTCAATCTTTCTACGCAATAATATACAAAGCTTTAAAATCTATAGACTTATAAAAATAACTTTATTATACGTTACAGACACGAAGTCTTTAAAATATGTAAATTAACCAAGTCATTGTTAGCTAATGTAAAATGTTTACGCAGATAAATGGGCGATCGGAAAAAAAATACCTTTTTTATTTTGGTGCAAATGGGTAACACCTACACACACACGCGACTTTCCCGCCACAGTTGCAGTTTGTGCGCGAGTTATTACTGTTAAAATATAATATGCCAAATACCTGCATAAGATTATTTTTTTATGACTGTCTCGATTTTTCGTATTTATTATGCGCGACGGGAATAGGATACAACAATATAATATTACGCATGTACGTACAATTTAAACCGCTATTTTACATAGCTGTTCGGCGAATTTAATCGTTTTTGTTTTCAATTCAGTAAGCATGCAGACGATTTTGATCGAATGTTCTTCTTTGCAATCGTCGACACATTACTTAATTTTCGAGTGGTTCACGCTTTCTTATTTATTTTTTTTTCTCAATCCGTCCACACATTTTTTCACACGGACGGAGTTCAGTTCACGCGCGCGCGCCGAGATTTAAAGAAAATAATAAAAAACGATCCTTTGTGTATAGTTCTCGCCGTGCGCGCTCAGTGCAATTCATTATTATTTAATTCGTCTGCAAAACGACAAATGACACTTTTTATAATGAGATACCCGACATATTATGTACATTATATGCGGTACGGTTTGCGATAATATGTAATGTAAAAAAGTTTAAAAAAAATACAACATACCTAATCTTTGCAATAATACCACATCGACAGTTTCCCACGAGTATTTTATAATTATATGCTGCACGTGGGGGGCAGTCATAACAAAAATTTGAAACATTTTAAAAATAAAATATTTTAGATTATAAACATACGTGTCAAAGGCTATAAATATAATATACATATTATATACTAACCACTGCCGGATTTCGCAATACGGCAATACTACGGTAACGATTGTAATTATTATTACAATCATTTATTACATCATTTATTGATTGCGAATATAATATTATAATACTACATTATCGTTGCGAATAGAATTCCCGTAGATGATTCCACGTTGTAACATAGTATTATAATAGGATAGGTATATTATATGTTGTTATATTGCAAGTAAAATCAAATTTAATGTATACTATTGTCAATTATTAATGTTGCATCATGCATAATATTGTACACATTTGGTACCCGATACGAAAGTGTGCCATCGATATAATATTATATTAATATCGATACGTCTTAATTACTTATACGAAAACAAACACAATAATAATAATAATATATAATATTATTATAAATTATAGCATTTGAACGGTTTGAAATCCACGGATAATCGCTTTCTCATTGCGAGTCCGGGTGTTTTTTTTATTTACCGGTAAAAATGCAAGGCATGCGTCTATAAGACCATTTAAACGCCATCGTAGAACACAAACACAACATAGGTACCTAAAACTTAAACAATGCGTGTAACCAATAAATATTTTTTATAGGAAAAACGTATTATTATTATTATTATGGCAGTGTTTATGTGTATTACGTGTAGTTTGCGTATACGATCGGAATTATTATTACCTATAGGGGGACCTGCAGTGTGTTATGTCTAATGTGCAGAAATAGTGTTTTGCGATACACGCGTGGGCGCCTCCGTCGGTTTGCCGTAGCAGAGTTTATATGATGGTAGGTACGAGTGTATTAACATTTGTAATGACTTTCTACCGCCGTAAAACGCTAAAACGGCGTCTGTTGCACCGCGGCAGCCACACGCCAAATAATATAATAATAGTAATAATAGTATAATGTTATTATAAACTTTCATTATTCCCCGGCGACGGGAGACGGTCAACCGTAGTCCTCGTGGCTATAAGCACTTATGCACACACACACACACACACACACACACACCGGCATTGTTTAGGTATACGCACGTGGTGTGAACGAGTGACGAGTTGAACAATTTGGTAGGAGGTGGGCATGCATAGGTGTCATAACCAGTGACGTGGTTCTGGCTGTGTTGCTGGCTAATTCTGAGCTCGTTCTTATCTACGGCTTCTCTTAAAGAACATAATATATTAACAATACACCTACACGTTATAACGTTATATATGACAGAAAACGATTGAAATTTGTAAATTTAATTGAAAAACGGGGGGAAAAAAACTTAAAAGTTATAATATTGGTTTCGTAGAAATATTTATTCCGTGGGGTTTAGCAATCAATTTTAGCGACTATTCCAAAAATTCATTATATTCCGTAACCGAGCCGTTAGATATTATCTTTAACAATAGACGCAAAAGTTGTATAACGTTTTACTTCTAAATAACGATAAACGCTTAACTTGCATAACGTTTGGATTGTAAATAATGTGAAACGAAATTTCAATTGCATATGCAAGCCCTATACTTACACGATTTTTCCAATTATATTTGAAGAAGCAAAGACGGAAGATGGTATTTTGCGCTGATTGTAGTACCTACTTGTAATATACAACACAAATAGTTAAAAAAAATTCAAAGTGCGTATGTAATAGACTCCAAAATTTTTTTTAAAAAAAAAATAACATGTAATTTGCACCACATCTAAATACTTATTTTGATAATCTGCGCTACGACAGAAAACGAAATGGCATATTATCTAAACTGTGCCACACTTTCAATTTCAAATTTACCTGATAAATTTACTGAGCTCACATCATTTTACAGCGCATACCTACAACGTGAATAAATAACATTGAACTGTTAATAACATTAGCAATTGAACAACGAATTAGAATATTCTTTAATTTACATATTTTATAAAAAAATAGAAATATTATTCATTTATACACAGTAGGTAGGTACATATCTACAAATTACAACAATTATTACAATTAGCTTAAATATTTTTTATTTTACCTTATCTACATTTTAATAGTGTGTTTTAAACGCATCTATTGAAATTATCTCGATTAATGAATAAAATAGGTACATAATACTAATAAGTTTAAAAAAACATATATTATTAAGATTGCGCAGATCACATAATTTTATCTAGTTTGTGTGACGCAAATTACATTCTTAAAAAATGCAACAAACTATCATCATTTATTTTTAGGTGAAGCACAAATTAATTTTTTTTTTTTGATCGTTTATAACGAAAAATTATATACACCCACAAAAACCAATAAAATAGGTTAAGTTTACCTGCTTAATATAATACATTACGTATTTATTCGTAGTTTTCCTTTTTACGTTGAAACTGTTTATTATTATTATTTCAATACCTATTGAAACCACTGTGCCATCCGTTTCAATAAATAGATTCCATTATACAAACTTTAATTTACCTATACGATATTCTTAAGATAAAATAAATTGATTATGTATGGACAGCAGCTTCACACGTGTCCGACATGTGATGGCGTTAATAAACAAATTATTAAAATATGAGGGATATTTTAAACAACAATACGAACGAGAAAGAACGAATGAAAGATAGAAAATGCTTCAAAGTCGACACTGGGTATAATGATCGTCAATAATATTATTATTAATTATTATAATAAAAAATTAAGGTTTATCACTATGGACCGGATTTTTATGCAAATGTATATCCCTCCACAAATCACCTAGAATTATTTTGATTCGAAATTTTGATGTTTTGTAATATGTTAATGCTGTGGTTAATTTTTTTTTTTTTGCATATTTTTGCATAGTAACTTGATTTTAGTACTAGTTCCAAAATTATTATTATATTTTTCATTATTAATTTTACATTTATTCAATAAAACTGTAAGTAGGTTTAATAATTTGTACACATTTGTAAGCAAAAGTATTATTGAGTAATATTGATATTTAAATTGTATTTATTTTCACATAAAATATTTTGTTATTTTTTTAAGATGTTTAGTGTTATTTAGCACATAATAAAGAATTTTTTCAGCATATTTTTTAATTTTTAAATGCATAAATATGTGCATATTTAACAATAATTTAAAATAAAATTCAGGCCTTATTTATCACTTAAGAAATTCTAATAAATGTAAATAAATATTCTTAAAAAATATCTAAGCACGTCCTTAAAACAATCAAATATGACATAAAATTCATTAAAACAATATATTGTATTTGGTGTTTAATATTTATTTAATATATAATATCTATAAGTTTTAATTTTTAATAATAGGTAACTATAATAATTTAATAATAAATAATAAGTTTTAAAGTAACCAATATAATTTTGAATAATTTAGTTTGCTTAACCTAACTTTTTGTGATTTAAATTTTTCATAATATTACCTATACCCTTATTATGTAACTTACAATATTGTATACAATTTACAATAAATTATTTATATGGTTATACCCAAAACAAAACAATTTAAAAATATAAAACAAAAAAAAATATATAAAAAAAATCATTGTTTAAACAAAAAAATGCATTTATATAATTGGTAAAAATGCCTAAAAATAAAAATAATATACAATATAAAATGAGTGTTGCTCCATCATACCAAACGGATTAATAATTTTATCTGCAATTTTATTTTTGACTAAAATAAAACATATTATGTAAAAATGGTAAAAATCCTAACCCTAATATTGATACTACTGCAAATATTGAGATCACCATCGGAAAACCAATAATATAACAATAACGCATATGACTTGTGGTCTACACAACAGCGATCGTCGTGTAACGATTATTATTTTCAATAATGATGTGAGCAGGCAAGACAAACCGCATAAAAAGTCAATTTTTTGTTTTTTATATATACACTATGATGTATATATAAATACATAAAAATGTATATACATATATATATTATGATGTTATTATTATATTATAATGTATATACATATATAATATATTATATATTATTATACATAATATATAATACATATATATTATGTACCTGTGATTTACTTAAAAACAAAAAAACAATGTACCGCACTTTTTTTAACCACTATATTATTATGGTTATGCTTTGTTTTGTAACTATAACATTTGCTATTTTTTTTTTATTTCGTTTCATAATAATATAGCGTCTGATTATCATCATTCTATATACAGGGTGATTCAAAATTTATGTTACAGCCATTTTATTACATAAATATTCAAAGTACAGAAACATTTATAATACGAAAGTTTTTTGATTTAGAAACATCTAAAATGATTTGTACATTTTATAATTTTTTACAATATATTAGGAGGGGGGGGTTTAAAGGTTCAACTTTAAAAATTTATAAAAACCTTATATACATCTCAAACATAGAGTTTTGCATTAATTAATGTTGTTAAAGCAGTAAAATGTATTTAAAAAAATGTCTTTATATTATGTTTACAAAACAGTATAGTTTTCCATTTGAGTTTCTAAAGTTAACCTCATAAAAATCTCTCTAAAATACTTTAAAAATTATAAGATGTACAAATCATTATTATAGATGTTTTTAGATCAAAAAACTTTCGTATTATACACTTTTCCCTATTTTGAATCAATAAGTGGTCATAACATAAATTTTGAATCACCTTGTATACGTTATTGTCTTATTTTATATTATAAAGTCGTGATGCGTCGACCCGGTTGATCGCGTTTTTCTCGGTCAGTCCCCCCAATGGCATAAAATACGACCTACCCATGTGGCCACGCTATACATATTTTTAATTATATATCATTACTAGTATCAAAAAATCGGCAGACGCAAGCAATTTCAGGCATTGCAGTGTCCTTAAACCTTCTTCTTAATACAGCCGATGCAGGCAAAAGAGCTAAACCCCTCGCACAGATTTCATACGGCACACGTACACAGTTCTATTTCTTTTTGAGGAAATATTTAATTATGTCTAGTTATAGGTACAAGCCTAGTATTTTAATGACCTAAAAAATCGAAAAAATGTATTTCTCGATAGTAAAAAGTTAAAAAAAATACTTTTTAAATATTAATATTTTAATTAGGTAAGCAATTCCTACAGTTGATCTGGTTTAACTTCCCTAATTACATAATCCTTGTACGAGTTTATCACGGGAAACAAGTTGTACTATATAATTAGTCACTGATTACTGATTAGTGAATATGTAATTCAAGTTCGTCACTACCTGGCTTTCAATCACTATGCACATATACCAATATTTTTAATATAATTAAAATGTTGTGTAAAATGATTTAAAATTTCAATAATGCCTCACAAAAGCACAAAAAAAAAAAAAAAAAAAAAAAAAACTAAAAATTTAATTTATTAAAAATCCAAAATACTACATTATTTACATATTAAATAATCAGTATCGCCCAAATACATTTTTCACTTACGAAACTATGTTATAAAACATCAGAAATCATCAAACATTGCATCAAAATGTCAGCCCTATAGTTATAAGTAATTATATTAATTTAAAAAATGTAGTTAAAACAATAATTTTTAATAAATAAAGTATGGTATATAAAAAAAATTTAAAACTACGGCGATAATTACTTTTATTTATTATTTTTTTTGTTTTGCTTATTGTGTATGCAAGTATTAACTATATAGGTATATATTATACACATAAGTGCGTAAGCGATGAATTTTTGATACTTATATTATTTTACATTCAAAAACGTAAGTATAAGATAATTAATATTTATGTTACGCATATTTAAAGGAATGACACCCCCAGGTATTCGCTCTGAATCCTTCCTTTTATGCGGGCGTGCTTTGCGCTATTTCTCACGATTGCAATATAATCGAGACCGAATAAGTAAAACCTAATAAGTAATTTCCGCATTTTATTGATTATTATTACTGATTCGCGTCGTATAATAACATAATAATATATAATTGTCGTGTTGTCCCGTGTGCTCGTCCACACCGACATATTTCACGAGTTATTATAGTTCGATTTTTACAAGACTTTTGCAGTTTCCATCGAGTCTTCCTCCCACATAATGTTATATCGTTGTGATCCACAGCATCACAAAGTTTGGCTGTTTCGCAGTCCATCACATTTTTAAGACTTTTACCGCTTATAAACTTATGATCTGCTCATCACATTCTTCAGCACGCCATATTATGTGTATGATATTAATGCGTTGCCAGTTCGTTCTAGTCGCCCGGAGCAATTCAAGAACCATTAGTTGAACGCGCAGTAAAGATTTTTCTAAAGACTTGTATTTTTCTTCGTTCTCTGAAAAAAACTGAAAAATCTTAAACAATTTTGCGACTACCCATAAGTTGCGGGGCAAGACTAGAGGAGGGGGGTTCTTCCGGTAACACTGATAGTATCGATGTGGCGTATAATTTAACTCCGAGAATGTACCTCGTGGGTATTTAGATACTTCAGTGATGACCTATCCATAAATCCATTTTATATTGTTTACACAACAATAAATATAAATATTATATTGTTTTTCATTAAATTACGCATACGGCGTGCTCATATTATCATCATTACAATACACACGTACCCAGTACGCACATAAATATATACCTATCACACGTGTCACATTATATTTTATTATACTCACACAGTGAAAGTGTTTACGAAAATCGTATGCGCGTGTTGTGTGCACACACACATAGACAAAGAGGTACACACATGCATACAACAGCCGGTCTGGTGTGTGTCGTAACAGGCGGCGGCGATGAGTATAATAATAATATTATTATACGCGAGCTGAACTGAGTGTAGCGTAAAGTAATAGGTGGGTAGGTGGGTACATGTTATATTATGTATATATACGCTTTATCGGAGTAGGGTGTCGAGTAAGTAAGTGGGCGGGGGCGGGGAGTCGGATTTTCAATGCCGGTCCTCGGTTGACCTTGCAAAAGAAAGTTTATAACAAATGAAAGTGGTTTTCACTTGTGTGTGCGAGTGCGCGCGTGTTCTCTTCTTCTTCTTCTTTCCTTATGTTCCTCTTCTTTCTTCTACTTCTCATTGCTCCTTCTTCTTCCTCTCGTCATTCCTTCCGTTCTCCGCGCTGTAGTCGTACACCGTATTATAGGTGTAATATATGGGCACTGTGGTTTTTTTCCCCCTTTTCCCTTATTATTTTTATTTTTTATTTTTGTCGCCACTGCCGTCGTCGCCGCCGTTGGCACTGCGCTCCGGCAACGGCGGTGGTGGTGGGAGTTTCGTCCCGACGACGCGACGGTCCGTGGCCAGCAGCAGCGCCAAGTCCGATTCCGAACGCATCAGTCCGATCTGTCCGCTCGCGCCGTCATGCCGGCCCGAGAACACAGCACTAGTTCTACGTCGTCTTCCGGTCCGCAACCGTCTTCTGCTCCAGTTCGCGAATAACGACGAATCAAATCAACGTAAACCCTTTTCTACAAACCAATCATTTATTTTTTTTAATCAGTGTCCGAGAAACCGTGTATCTCTTTAAAAAAGAGCTATATTTTTTTTCTCTTTCGAGCTTTTCATAAGAATATTTAAATTAATTTTCACATACCCGCGACCATATAATAACGTATAGGTATTATATTTAATTTTCACATAAATAAATGGCTGGAGAATTTTCGTGTTGACACCGGTCATTCGTAAGATTCGCCCCATATTCGCCATGTCACCGAGATGCAACCGCCTGAGGTAACTATGATATATAAGAAATATAGCAAAAATATAACAAATAAGAAATGATAAATTAAAATTATACAACATGATAATTTTTATAAATTATTATGTACTTTTCTGTGATATATCACTGTCATGACACCCGAGTGCACATTATTGTGATGGCGCCGGGCACCTACAGTGGAAGGACCTTACCTCTGACTTGTAATAAATAAATGGTCTCTGCAAATATTAAAATAATTATACCCTCCGCACGGACATAATATTATTATTGAACTCCGACAGTGATAAATTTTAAATAACACATATGAAATTTGACTACTCAAATTTAAACAAAAACATCATCGATTTTCGACGTGGATTCATACTATTAAAATATAAAAAAAATTTGGTATGGCAAAAAGGGGGGTCGATTTCTATATGACTATGTATTTTATGAAACTGTATAGAAATAAAAAATATTCTTCTTCTGAATTATGGCGTCATCAGTATATTATGGAAAATATCTGAAAAAAATAATATTAGGCGAAAATTCACGCTACGATCTAGGTGTAGGAAAATTCCATTTAGCGTTGATATTAAAAAAATAATGATGACATTAATAATAACTAAATATTTCGTTGTGAATACATCTGCGATTTGTCTGTATCTGATACAAGGGGGTTTGTACTTGCATCTTTTTGTAATATTATACTAACAATGTTACGTAAAAAAAGCATGTCGTCGTTTCATAAGTAAAAAAATTGGTTTATAAGTTCCTATCATCTTGATGCCATAGTGTATTCGCGTGCACAATGTACACGCATATTACATTTGGCGCTAATTTTTTTCTACGCCTTGTAGGAAAATATCGGCAATGGCCAATCGCACGACAATCTAAATTCTGCGATCAGAACCCTAAAAATTATATTATGATTTACGGATCACATAATCTATGAACTTATTGAAAAAAATACAAATCTGTTATAAAACATTGTAACTTTGGCCAGATGTCTCCTCTAATATTATGATTTGTGTGGCCAACTTCGGAAGAACGGCCACGTAGCAGAGGACACTGATCCTAATAATATTATAAGAGAATACCTTCGAACATTAATCGTTAGTAAAAATCATATAGCAGCCATATAGTTGAGAAATAAAATTGTGTACTCGATTTAGACAACAATATTTTCTGAGTCGTAGAGTTTTATATTCACTTATTCAAGATTTATTTGATTTGTAAAAACTCAAAAATAACGGAATTTATAACAATAAAACAACTTTTTTTCTCTCAAGTGCAGCAGGTACTTTTTTCGTTCGAAACGAAACAAATTACATCATTTATGAGCATGACGTATGACTTAATACATTTTTACGTAATTTCGTGTGCCCTTTTTCCTACAATTTATTGGATCGGTTGTTAAATCTGTTCGTATTCACAGGTGTTTGTTAGTGTTTTTACCCACCCTAGCAGCGGTGATATTGTTGGCCGATCGATGTTTGGGGTCCAACAACAACGACAACAACAACGGCACGGCCACGACGACCGCCATCTCTGCTTCTAAACTGCCTTCGCCGCCGTCGTCATCGTCGTGGGCTGCCGCCACTGCCGATTACCCGACGCAATTGCCATTGACGAACATCGGCAACGAAACGGCCGGACCGTCAGCGATCGGCAAGCCCAGCAAGTTTGACGAACACGTGGAAGACTGGCAGTACGTGGACGATCCGCTGAAGAACGTGACGACAGCCGCAGAACCAGTTCCCGTGATTGCCAGTAACTCGACCGTATGCAAGATGTGCTCGATCGACAAGGCCAAAACCCGGCGGAACAAACGCAATCACGACAACCTGTTGTTCAAAATGGCCGTCAAGTCGTCACGAAACCGAGACCTGTACGTCCGTCTGATGGCCTCGGTGGCGTCCAACCAATCTTACCGGCGCAAGCGGTTCCGCCGAACACCTGCCCCGTCGACAGCCGAGTCGTCCACATACAAGCAGCTGTTCCGGTTCAAGCGGTACCGACGTTCCGCCGCAGACACGGCTGCAGACATTTCGAACACCGCAGCTGAAGACACGGTGGACACGGCTGCAGACACCACGGATACAGTTGCAGATTTTGCGGTGGCACGTTTGTCGGCCTCCAAACAGCTGTACCGGCGCAAGCGGTTCCGACGTTCCGCGGTGGCCGCGTACCCGAACGGCATGATCCGACCGTACCACTATAACAACAATAACAACAACCACCACCGGTACCAGCAGCAACAGTACGTGCCCTCGCTGGCCGCCGACCTGCAGCAGCAGCAAAACCGCAGGCGTCGTTACCGGTACGCCGCGGACCCGTACCACCACAAGCGAAACGGTGCGGCGGCCACCACCTGGGACCGTTCCGCCGAGTTCCGGCGTCGGTATCTCCGGTTCCCGCCCACGCACGACGCTCCGCCGCCCGCGTACAACATCGTCAACAACAACAACAACAACCCGTGGTCGCCGGCTGCCGTGCCGCCCGGCCTCCTGTCACAACAACAACAGCAGCCGTTCAGCTACCTACCCCAGTACCCGGTCCAACAACAGCCGCCGTCCATGGGACCCAGGAGTCCCAGACTCGTGTTCCGGGATCCCATTGACCAGGGAACGCTCCAGGCGCCGTTCGGCGGTGGGCCCAACGGACTCCAAGACCTGTTGGTCTCGCAGCCCGATGACGTCAAAGGTCAGTGTCAGCGGGCGGGCCAGTTGGGTGGGTTGTGTGTGTGTGTGTGTGTGTGTGTGTGTTCGTGGGGGGGGGAGAGGGTCGGTAGTCGTGGGTGCGGGTGATGTGTCCTATTATTATACTACCGATATTTTAATGATGATTGACCGCAGACGTCGTTTTACCACGCGGATAACATGATACCCATATGCAGTGACGCGAATAATAATAATAATAATAATGTAATAATTGATGACAGTTTTTATTACGATACGAAAGGGAAAAAAACGTGTTTTCCTGCGCAAACCGTAAGGTATTACACGGAGAGAAACGATAATAATATTCGTACAGGTAGACACGAAACTACAACAATAATAACACGAAATTATGAAAGCAACGCGTCTTACCGGTTTGTCCCGTTAACGGCGCGCGTTGTGTACCGGGCGGTTTTTTAATTTTTGCAGAGCCACATTACACACACGCGCCGCACTCGTTCCGATCCCGGTTGCGTTACGCAACTGAATAATAACAATAGTAAATAATGTCGTTCGATATCCGCAGCAGTGAGCGTCTATATTATGTGTATACCCAATATACCTATCCAACGACGTTCGTATACCGCGGTATATAGTGCCGCGGGTGTGCTCCGCGCGCGTTATTCGCGTAATCTTCCTACCGGACGTGTTACGCACGCACCCGATATTTACGATGACGCGATGACGGCTCGTTAAAGTCAAAGTTAAGATCGTGACGGCCGTTAAAAAACACACGTACCGATACAATAATAATATAACGCGGGTATTTATTATATTCTGTACTATTTGCAAAGCGATAAATAAACAGTTAACGGCGAATAAACACGCGGCGTTCGATTTCCCACCGGCGGACCGTCATCGTACGCTTTCGCTTTTCCCCGTAAACCGACTCGCCAGCACAACACGCATTACCGTCGATTTCCGGACACGACGATTCCCCTCCCCGCCCAGATGGTCGTCGAGCCGACGGCGGATTGCGTAGTTGTACACGACAGATGGATCGCGGCAAACCAATGATAATATTAAAATACCATTTTATGTATGCCACGGAGGTCTGTCACGACGAGCGACCACTATCATCGGCGTCCCGACCGCGGATATATTATACCGCAGTGCATCCCCCTTGGACCGCGGTCCGGGATATCCGTGTGGTATAGATAGACGTTTAAATTTTTTACCCAATTTTAAACGCTACACTTACTTGTAATGCTTATTTATTTATTTATTTATTTTTTTTTTTTTTTTGTCGTCTATAAAAGTGTAACATATTTAGTATAAGCAATTATATTATGGTTAAGTCGTTCGCGGGACGATCACCGGTGCAGATTACGTACGGACGTCGAGCTGTTGCCGCAGTGACGACGTTCGGAATTTTTGACCCCAAAACCAGTCGCAGTGCCTTGACCGCGGGTATAGGAACTCGACCTCGGGATTATTATCGGTCCTCATTAATCTACTGTGGTGTCAACGATCTTCATCTGACCCCCAAACCCGTGCAGGAGCACCCCCCCCCCTCTCTCATGATAATACGATAGTATAGTAATGTATTCATAAATCATCCCGCAGCCGCCACTTCTGGAGTCCGATGAACGCTGACGGACAAGGGTTATTATATATTACGACGATTCCATCCCGCATCATGCTCAAGGTTTAGGGTTCAGACCCCCCTCCCCCCCCCGTGAAATTTTTTCCCGAGCTTGTTAACGTTTTAAAATGTGCTAGTCAAAAAACATATTTATACTCTAAACTCCCCAAAATCTTTTGCTGACTACGGCCTTGATCATGCCGTTAGAGCCCGTTTAGTATATACAGAGTAATTCGCCAAGCACAGTCGAGGCCATTTCGACCATTTTTTAATAATGTGAATTTATTCGAATTTTGATTTTTAAATTTTTTATAAATATACCTAATCTAGGACCATATTTGTTATGCATCTTTTAAAAGACCCGTGTCATCCTGTGGCGATACTTACCAATTTTTTCGTCTCTAACGAGAATTGCCAGTAGGTAAGCTTATAAACTGTTAAGCTGCAGATGACTTTCCTGAAAATTTCCATGTGTATACTGAGAATAATAGGTCTAAACGTGTTCATGTTTGGATGATACGAAGGCTATGATCAATTAAAAACTATAACAATTAATAATAATCCATTAGCATTTCATAATTTAAAAAAAAAAACTGTCCAAGTATACGTGATAAATATCAGACCCAATATTATATCCATATTATATTTTTATAGGACTATTATCAATGACTTTTATCCTTAGTGCGTGTATTTCAATACCAACTAACTCTCGTTAAAATTTTGATTTTGATATATTTATATCATAATTTTCATAAAAATCGTCTGTTTGACAATTTACAGTGAAAAGGGTCAGTTATAATTTGTATCGCTGTATGAATGCGTGATACACGCTCCTTAAATGGTATTAAAATCCAAACGATAAAAAGTACGTATGCTTAGAAATTTCAAAAAACTTGTTTGTTTGGAAATTTACTTAAAAAAATAAAAATAGAGGTGAGCATACACGGCGAATCACTTTGTATGTAATATTATAATGGGGTACATGTGCCATTCTAGTTACGATAATATTATTATTGTTGTACCAGGTCTGGAGATGATTTGGTATTTTGTTGTTGTACAACATGAATATAATATAACAATACGGCGTGACGACAAAAACTATAGTCCCGGACAAGCATAATATTATTATTTATTATTATTATTATCGTGGCGCGCATCCTCTCCAAATATTATATTATTATTTCATGCGTATTATAATGGGATACAGCACACATCACTCGTGTTCAAATCTCCACCGAAACAGGTGTTACAGGTGTGTGTGTATATACAATCAGACAGCGATAACACGTCGTTCGAATGTATATTATACATTATGGGTACACACTATAGTTATACGTCTAACGCTAAAGCGCCGAGAAACGAGAGATTAAAATATATTGTTCTTAGGGGCTTTCATAATAATATACGAATTGTGTAGTACCTGTGCGTCCCGTGTGGGTTAGGCATGTAATCGGTGTTCCCCTATAATAGTAATTTCCTTTATATATTAACTGCGAGTAGTGAGTAGTTTAGGTACCTATAATAAATGTGTTTGGAGCATTTAAATCCGGTATTTTTGTGCATGATTAATTTAGAAATCAACTAATAAATCGTGTCACGCGGGACAAATAATACGCTGTGGGAAAAAAGTGAATTGGGTCAGATTAATCACCTGTTGCTGACCGTTCCCGGGACTCCGATCTAATATTATTATTCCAATATAATAAAATATTATGAATATTGTATTAAATACAAAAAAACAAATTTTGTTTGATGTCAGGAGCACGACGAGCCCGCATGTGTTCTCCCCGTCTTACATACACAGTAATAGTAAATCTGCGTTCAGCTAAACCAATTTTATGTTGCCAACTTTATTATTCGAGTGAATTGACCAAATATTAAATTGAAAGGTAAAAATATTATTTTGGACATGCCGTAGGCTCTTTGTTGATGTATATATTTTAAAGCGAGTTATAAACGTTTTAAAATCGTACTATACATTTTTATATAGTTATATAAAACCCCTATTTAAAATTAAAATATCATTAAAAGCCTATGAGATACACTGAATAATATTCATACTTGCAGGTTTACTGATAGGTCGATTCACTGTATAATACAATGATAAAGACACAAAATTGATTGTGCTGAACGAACATTTAACATGTCATACGTTTGTAAGACAGAGATAACAAATGGTTCTTTTGATTTTTAAAATTGTAGACCTATCTATAACTTTAAACTAATATGATATATAGGTAAAAGATATCTAATATTATGTACGTTTGCTGAAAACTCACTTTTTATTTATTTTTCTCATATCAATATATTATTGGTATTGAGTGAGTATTATTCATTACTATAATAAAATGCAAGGAAGTTCTATGCAGATTAATAATATTTTGATTGATTAATTATTGATAATAATATTTAGATTAGAATATATTATAGTTGCACGGTTAACACTATTAAATCTTCCAGACACGAATATGAGTATATTATAACACAGAGGATTCGTTGACACTAAACAAACTAATAAAATAAATGATTAACATATCATTGTACCTACCTATACCGAATGCGTGATGACATCAATAATGTTTACAATTGTATTCTAAACACGAACCAAAAAAATAAGACTAATTACAATAATAATAATAATAATAATGGTTTGGTAGGACACGGACTCAGGAAAAAACGACTTATTTTCACCGACAACCCCGAAAAACTCTATAAAATATTATATTTAACGAGTACAACATTAATATAGTAATAAATAATAAAACAATAACGACTCGACTATGATATGATATTATATACGATTACATCCGACCATATCGGCCACGAGCACGTTTTCGACATGTACCTATATGTGACGTATAGAGCGAGAAAGCGAGCTAAAAAACCTTGGAACACGTTCCAAATGTAAAAAAAAATGATCAGGTGAAGACGATGGATGATGTTCGCAGATGAATGGACCGACTTGGACGTAGACAGCAAACGCAATAGTTTGTGCAATACAGGAAGCTGCGAATTTTTGTTAACTTGCTGGATGGCTTCTGGATACATTGAGAGCACCTGTGGTGGCTTCTTGTACGTGTGTTGCGACCGAAATTCCGCCAAAACGAACGAAAATATTGCTATCAATACTAACAGAGCGTCGGTGCCGGTCGACTATGGGCCAGTGACTAACGATCCCAGTAAGTCACCGCCGGTCCGCGGTTTTATTGCCTTTTTACACCTTGTACATCACTTTACTTTATACTGTTTTTTCTTCCTTTCATTCTTCGTTTCTTGTCTCTAACGATAACGCTATATACAAACTGTATAATAACCATAATACGTTTAATATTATATTATTACGACCTGCTTCTGTAAAAACTTTACAAACCGTCTCTCAAAGACACGACATGTACGATATATAATATACAGAATGAATTTTAATTTTTTAATACAAGACGTACATTACTATACCTATACAAAAACTTTTGACATTTTAAAAATATTTATTTTTCCACACACTCTGAAGTCGTTAAAAAAACCATTTTTCAAAAAAAAAAATTTAAGTTTTACTTTTTTGAATGACAACATATTTTGTACATTTTTAATTTCGTATACAGAATATTTTTTGGAGTATTTCGGTGTATAAAAATTGAATTACAAACGAACACTTAAGTATCAGCTATAAATTATTTAAATCTTAGATGAGCGGAGTAGTTAACCAATATTTTGATTATACTTTTGTGCCACTCTATTTTACTCATCTAAACTTTAATTACTCAAAAGTTATAACTAGGTATCTAATTAACTATAAAAACTCATTCAAAATTCTATTTTTATACATAGTTTTCAGAAAAATATTCTTCATCTGAATTTAAAATTAAAAAATTAAAAATGCGATAGGTAAAACATGTGAACGTGTATAAAAAAATATATTTTTTAACTTTTATAAATTATGTAAAAAAAAATATTTTCAAAAATGTTAATAGTTTTTGAATAATGTATTTGAAATAATAAGCGTCTTACTCAAACGTCTCTAAAAATCATCATGTTTATTGTATATTAAACTAACACAAAACAAGTCATAACTTTTACTTTACGGCCTTCCATAATACATCACGCTAAAATTAAACATATACATACTTTATTACGCTTTGTACAACAAAACAAATGTCACATTTTAATCTATACAGGTAAAACTATCGTCGATCAAACAGTAACACGATTTATTGTTAAAATAAATTATTTACAGTCTATAGTCGAAGATAATCTTGGCGTATTTTCGTGTTAGGGCCCAGGGGTCACAGCTATATATTCAAAATTAAAATATTTTAAACGTAATATCAAATACAGTACAGCTAATAATTATATTTATCGAAATAAAATTATCTTATCGAGATCTATTTTAGATGTACTTGATATTGCTCGTAGTAGTGACGGTCAGATTGATTTGGTCACAGGAGGTTAAACTGATTTTGTGCATGCACTTTGATCGTAATAAAAACATAATTAAAGAATATTAAATAAATCAATTAATCAATTTAAAAGAAATTGATAAAACCATGGTTTTTCATTTTTGTTGGGGAAGCTTATATTACATATATTCTTTAAAATTTTAAATCAACAGAATCTACCTTTTTTCTTCATAAAAAAATTACCTGACGGAATCAATGAACCCCCCTCCCTCCCCCCACCAATCGATGTTACAAAATTATTTCCTATTGTTATTATTATTATTACGGTTCGAATTTCCGTCGTCGCGTCTAGCCTGTCCGAGACTGTGACAAAAAGCAAAAAGCAGTGAAATCGTATGCGGTTTTCACGACGTTTCATCTGCAATATAATAATAATATAATATCGGCGGGGAAATCGTCACCGCGATCACCGCGCCGGTAATCGGTATAATATAAAACCTGTGCATTATATTATAGTGGTCTATTATACATTATTATTAGGTATATCGGCAAAGAATTTCCGGATTACGATTATGGGTACTGTCACATCATGTTATTATTATATGAACACGCATATGTATTACTATTATTATTATCATTATAACGTATGGACAAGCGGTTTCTCGACTGACGAGCGACAGGCAAGTTAAAACGGTTTGATCGAATTAAAAAAAAAAAAAACCTGATATTAACAATATTTTAGCAACGCAATAATACCGTCATAATATTATTATTTTACACCCGTCGGATGGCGGCGGTGGCAGTCGTCGAAGGGAGTGATTTTTTTCTCCGCGGATCAATCACTATATAATAATATATTATTATAACGTATAATACGACTTTCTATGTTGTCGTCGTCGTCATTATTTTAATTATAATAACAGTAATATATTATTTTATTATTACGACAAACGCGTGCGGCCGTTTAACAACAGTATCGCATTCACGCCGTGTCGTCAATACCAATAGGCATAATATAATATAATAATAATTGTATTAATAATGTATACCTATATAATATGTAATATAATGATATTATATAAAAACATAATGCATTCATATTGTTACGACGATTAACCTATAAATATTAATATTTGTTTGTTGTTGGCCGGTTGCAGGTATAATATTATGATATACCCATCTATTATCATATTATTGTATATTATCCGCGTTTTTGGTGCTGTATATTATGGAGGGACAGTGCATTATAATAAATAATATAAAACAATGATAATAATAATCGACTCTATAGCGATAGCGGTCAAGTATCCCTCCGTTTGAGCGATCATCTATTGCGGTATACAGACAGCTATATTAATACCGTCGCGAAGTCGTCATAGACTATATTATTATTCTGCTTTTTGATTGCTCAGCTATAATAGTTGTGTTTTCAACAAAAAGCTCACGAATAAATATTATGTGCACATGTTTTTTTTTTTTTTTTTGATCGCCAGGCATGTGGTCGCGTGGACTATTTATTTCATATAATTTAATCTGTGTATAAATTTCAGGAAAATGCGTCATTTTTACTTTATTGTAAAACAATAAGCTTTTCTCAAAAGAAAGTTTGAGCTCCAAATATTAGGTACCAACAAATTCAATTTTGAAATTTTAATTTTGCATTTTTTGATTTTTCGAAGTCTTTTTTTTATATTTTTAATAATTTCCGTCAACTTAACTTTTTCTTATATATATATAAGAAATAATTTTCTTTTCAACTCAAAAGATTTGTATGAAATTTTGACTTTTAGTGAAATTTCTTAGATTTATAGTACATTTTAAATTTATTTTATAATATTATTTTAGGGCATTACAATTGTCATTCACAGCTCCTTTATACAACTAATTTTTATTGATATGAATAAAATCAAACGTTTATTGGAATCAAAAAATAAAAACCCTAACCAAATTTGCGGCGGTAAATAATATACAATTTTTTTTTTACACGTTCATTGATGTATAATAATTGTTCTAATTTTGACTTATATTAGTCGGGAAAAACATTAAAATACATATATATATATATATATATATATATATATATATATATTTACTTATTCGTTTTGATCAATTGGAAAAATATTCTCAAAGTTAAGTCTAGGATTAATTTAAAGATTTCCTATCCCCCATATATTGTACAAAACTTAAGAATATTCTAAGTAAATAGATGAATATCGAGAATAAAAATTGGCTTTTTCTTGAAACTAAATGGACAAAATATCGACGTAGAACAATAACTATTATAAGATTTTCAACAAGCTAGAAATTTACCTGTCAATAATTCTACTTTATAGAAGAGAAAGTTTTAAATTTAGCTTTGCAATTATTAAGTGTTGACAATTTTAGTCCAATGATTATGAGCGGTGGTGGCGCGTTATTATAAACCGTGTTTTGTTTTTATTTTATTTGAAATAAGTATATTAATAAAGGATAATTAAAAAAAAAAAAAAATCTTTTATGGAATCGACCGGTTAGTATAATCAAAATTACTTGCACCGACGACGTGATCGCATTAAGCGGAACTCTGCGCTCTATTATTATTATTGTGTAGAAAGCGAATTTTTTCTGTTCGTTTTGAGCAACGACAGTTTTCGTGCGAAGGACGCAAACCGTGGCCTTTCGTATAACGGCGATAATGTGATAATAATATACAATATCGAGTCATTATTATCGTAGTCGATCTCTGAGTATCAAATTATCTCATCCGACCGAACCTCTCATGACAGTAGCGTAATTTGGTTCACAATTTTACTTTACATTTTTTTATGATATAAAAGTTATTCAATTCCCTTTCTGTTCCTAGATGATCATCCTGTGATAAAAAAATGTGTGTAACGAAATCACTAGTTTTTTGAAAACAAAATTGGATTTAGATTTCTTACCATCTAAGGTTTTCTAAATTTTTTTAACGCATAAAATTTACATACTTAGAGTATAAAAAATATTTTTGTTATTGAAACTGCTACATTTGCGCCAATATTACGTCTAAACGTTTATTAAAAGTTCCGAAAATATAGTTTTTTTCAATCAGAGTCCAATACGCTCTGCACAGTTTTCAAATGAAAACAAATTATCGAAATCTGACTATTTCACAAGAAAATTTTTTATTTTTGTATAGCAAGTTATTCTATTAAAACACCTCTACCCCAACACATTTAATCGACTATCCCGCGGTTCGTACATATAAGCGGTGATTAAAATTACATTAATTTAGAAATGTTTATTTTACAAAAATTTGTTCACTTACCTAAATATGATGCAAAAAAGAAAAAATATTTTATTTTAAACGTTATCAAATTTTAAAATATGGAAATAAAAAATTAATTACAAGATTATATTTAAAACACCTAGCATAATAATATTGATACATTTTTGTGTTTTTCAAAATAATATTGATACTTTGTTTGAAATAGTTACAATTATAACACTTATAAAACTTTTATACAAATATCTCATTGTACTATTCTCCATAATGGCTAATTACATTATAATTGATTTTTTGTCTGAAACAGAATTATTATATCTAAAAAAAATATTTACATAAATAGTATTTTTTATCATTTGGTCTTCAACATTCTATGTTCCTTTTTAAAAACCCTTTTAAATCATTTTAGATTATTATAAACTTCAATATTTTATAAACTTTCAGTTATATGAATTATTCACTATTTTCCATATTTGTGTGAGAAAATTACTGTAATATGAAATTAAGATCTACCTGTGGGCACTTATATTATTTTTATGGTTAGGTATGTTTTTATTTTAACAGAAATCGAATTTAGATTGGTAGAAATTATAAGCGAGTTCTCATCCAGTGTCTTATCAATTCTTTATATATATATTTTTTTCTCAAATCCTAAAACCATTGGTTTACACGATTCACACAATTGAATATAGTAGGCGTAGGTAGTAAGTTATTTAACGTGATTCGTTGTGAAAAATGTCAAGTTTATATAATGAAACTTAGGAGGTACCTACCATGTACTAATTTCAGAACTTTTACACTGTTCAAAATAGAAAATCAAATTCGATACGTCTTTCCACTCGCTTTTTATAATATAATATTATGTATATTTATCTTAAATAAATTCTTCAATATTGTAGTATTGACGTGTTACTCGTCAACCATCATGTACTTTATAGAGTAATATCACTATCGTTTTATCATTTAATAATACATTTTATAAAATATTCTGGTTTTTGGAATTTATTAAAATTTGAAATCTTTAAAGTACGATATTTTAAAATATTTAGATTAACCTTTTAAAGAGTATTTTGTAGTGGTACAAACTTCTTTTATTTAAACAAGAAACAAATTTTTCTTTTGAAAATTACCAAGACGATGACTTTTTCTAAAATGTTGATGTATATCAAAATTTGAACTAGTAGTTTATAATTTATTAGTATTTATGTATTGAAAAAAATATGAATAATCATTAATAATTTATTGTTTTACATGAAATATTTAAAATAGATGTAATATAATTTAGTATAGTACTCTAGTATAGTAATTATATTTGGACAATTTATTCGGATCACAAACTTCACAATCGCAATTTAATATTTGTCAAAATAATTTTCTTAAATTTTCTTACTTAAAGATTTCAAAAATCAAAATTTATCTAAATTAACTATTATTATAATTATTTCAAACAAAATTCCTTATTGGGCCATCTGTCAGACCTAAAACATAATAAACTTAATTGATAAAATAATATTAAATAATGGCGCGAGAATTAAAGAGTGATGAGGACCGCTATTGGAAGTACTTAATCATGAAATAAAAAAAAACCATTATTAAAAGAAAAATGGAGTGATCATGTTTGGTGAATCAAACTGTATAATATACTTTTATAATATTATATAATATCACTAAGCATGCATTTCGTTTATTGCGACGGAAGAAAAAGATTCGACCTGAAATATTTGTTAACACTTCACGTTTTATTTTGGCTTGTGCATTTTACGGTGGATTAGATAATAATATGATAATATTATTAATGCATCATAATATAAAAATAATAATACCTAATATGTAAGACACACTGTTATTATAGATGCTACATATAATAAGTATGTATCATTTCTACACGCACGCGACACTTTCAAATCGAACCGATGTCAAAAATAATGTTGCTGCAAACGATGTCTGTTGTAGGTTTCCAGTTGTATATTAATTACATTATACCGGCGGATATTATACGTAACGCCTTTCTGTCTGTAATCGTTCGGTCTTATATTATTTGATTAAGAAAAAAGTAAAAATTTCTCGAAACAACTTTCGACAATGACAAATATTGTGAACAAATATATTATCGGTGTTACGTGTGAATGTTTAATTAAATATGTGTCTTCGTAATACGCAATACCTATTAATATTGTTATCGCGTGCTATCAGTGATTGGAAGTACGCCAACATAAATCATTATTGTTATCTTCGACTAGAGCCTATATTAATGATAATAACATTTAGGTAGGTAACCTATGATATAAACATGAGCTTAAAATGTACACTTTACTTGTAAAAAAATACGCACCACAGTGAAAGTGAAAACACAAAAACACTATGCCTACCTAACGTGGTTATGACTTATAAAATGCTTATGTCATTACAACAACTATTCACAACTATAATACCAAAATATGAACTTTTAACCGAACAAAAACTGTTATTGTTGTAGACTAACCATATAATAGTTATCATCTTCATAATCATTAAAACTAACGTCCACTTCAACTCTGGAAATAACAACTTAATGCATAACATGGTGCATTAAAATATTTTGTTTTTACCGCGGTGTAGACCATTGAAACATGTATATTGCAATAATTATAACAATTACAATGTTTACGACGAGTCTAATATAGAAAATAAGTATAATGTGATAATACGGGTATTATTGATTGATTTACAATGATGTTTGCAATGATTAATAACGTCCGCGCGTATTACACCAGAATATTGGAATTATACATGTACTATTAACGATATTTTTTGGCGTCTGCACACTAATTTATGGAAATTTCTGGAATATTAACCGTATGGCTGCGAGAACGAGTTGTTATGTGATAATAAAAATAATAACATACAACAATAATATTATATTATATATACATACACCTATATAAATATACCTATTTAACAAAATAAGTATAACAACGATGTTGTATGCGATAATAAAAACCATGCCCTATTGACCGGGTCAGCTGATATTATACGCAATTTAAATGCGTTTTGGGCTATAAAATAAAAAAACCAAAATACAGGGTCGATTTTGTAGCCCCAAACCAATAATGAGCATATTATACGTAGTTTACACATAATACACAATATTGAATATATACATACCTAGTATATAATGTTTTATGTTTGTATGGGTAGTACAAGTATTTAGAAAGTGGTTTTGGTGCACTACACGATCGTCATAATATTATATAGATGAATATATATATATCATTGTAAATACTACATTATTTTGACTCTATATCGTTATTCGTTAAGTTATACAGAGATTCATAAACATATGCATATAATAATGTTTCCTATATCAGACTTATTATTCATAATATTAAACACACACTTAAGGCAGGGCAGGGCAATCAACGAGTTTAAGTCGAATCAATTTCAAATTTTTAACGAAATAAGTTATTCATATTTTGTTGTTTTTTTTAATCGAATATAATTTTTGCCTCACTATTTTGGTTACTATCTATAATAACTTTTACACATTTTGTCACCTCCGTAGATCATTATTCTGTCGTCCGATCTAGGAAAATTCGCGAGAAAAACAAATGAACTTAACTATTGATCTAATAAGTTAATTTCTTGTTTAATTTCATAATTCAAATTCTAAAGTTAAAAGTGACATTTATTTTAACTTGCCCAGCCACGCGTATACAATAAATAATATATACATATTTAATATTTATAAAATGTGGCAAAAAAGTACATCTACATCAGACTAATCATGTATAAAAGGTGATCTATTAAGTATCTAAATTCATTATTTCGAAAAATTATAACTTTTTTTTTAATCAGTAGTCATGTATTTAAAGTTTAGATGATCAGAGTAAAGTGGCACAGGGGTACCTATAAAATGTTGGTCCACTTCACATCACGTATCTAAGCTTTAAATAATTAATCATAGACAACTATTTTTTTCGAAATTCAATTTTTATGTATCGAAGTATTCTGAAAAATATTCTACTCGGGAATATGAAATTAAAAATATATACTGTCGAATTCAAAAGAGTTAAAAAAGTATAAAAAAACGAAAAAACAATAAAAAAAACTTGTAAAAATATTTTATTTTTTCAAAAATATCGTTTTTTAACGACATAAAATTTTATACAGATAATATTTTATTAAAAAACTTAAAATTTTTCGAAATAATGGGATGTAGAGACTTGAATAAACCACCTTGTATATAATATATCATAAAAGTGGTGGACGGTTATGAATGCAACGAGCACTTTATTTGATCAAAACGTATGCGTATTATCTAGGTTGTGGTGTTTCGGTGGCCAAGCAACAAGGCGCGCAAAGAAGAATTGTTGGTGGTGACGAAGCTGGGTTCGGCAGCTTTCCATGGCAGGTAAAAAACAACATCCACAACAATATATCATAATATATATTATGTTAAGATAATATCATAACAACAACAATAATAAAACATATTTAGTATAAAATATAATAATATAATATTTATTACATTGTAATATAACAATAATAACACACCGTACTACCGTTCATAGTGTACGGTAATTTATTATACTTCACGAGCGTAATATTGCAGTCGCGATTCCATAATAATGAAAATCCAACGTGGTCTTTGCCTTATTAAATTAACGTTAATTCACCGTGAATTTTTCTGGATACAATAAAAAAATTAAAAAGTCACCGCCGTCTCGCTAATATAATAACAACAATACAATATGTTAAATACAATATTGTAATGATATGTATTGATCTACGACCTCTCGTCGTCGTCACAAAGAACAATGAATTTTTATCATAATTAGGACTAGGATTTATATAATGTAATATAAAATAGTAAAGTATGCATTTCGTTTTTTTAAATTATGCTAAAATATTCAATAATAATACATGTAATAAAATATAACATACAAAGAATATTTACCAATATTTTCCAATGATTATGTGGAATAATCTTATAAAAAACATCCAATAATTTAATAACACAAATTGAATAAAATTACTTTCTATTTAACCACATAGTGTTTTTAATATATTTTAACATTTTTTCATCAAATACATTTTTGAAAATGAAATTAGGAGCGTACTATGACGTGGCTTCTAGCTTTTTATTAGGTGCTTTCGTCTAAATATACCATATATCATAACAATAATTTTTCATGTTTTTATTTAAAATATTATACAAAATAAAAAACATATCAATCATATGAATATGAAGTGATCCATAGACATTACTGACCAAATTTGAAAAAAGGATGTTGCAAAAATAAAACATACCTGCCTATAGCCCTATTAATCATAATATACGTATGCTGTGCGGTTTCTTGACTACATATTTTAACAAAAACTAAATTCAGATCAATGGGTCCGTTATGTGGGTGGATAGGTGTGTGCGTCCCAGAACCCACGGATGCGAAGAGACCAAATATATTGCAGTGGAAGCTTTAAATCGTACCAAATAGAGGTAGCTCGTATGGGTATAGTATTTGTAGTAGGAAAAAATGTCATTATGATCATACATACTAATTATTTTTGAAAAACCAAAATCAAATCACATATTTAGTACAAACCCTTCTTTTTTAACATTTTATAACAGCGTTATTTTCAGTTGTTTATTACATTTAGATTGCAATTTATTTCATATCTATATAGCCTCTGGATAATATTTACTATTATTATCAAAATTCCTAAATTCCTCTATAATATAAAAATCTCCGAATGCTGCAATACATATATATTTTGATTTTTGTTAACATTTATTAGTATTTTTCACTATTTTATACCTATATAGGTATTGCTTAAAATCGGATTTCAATGTTATTACAATCGATGATTATAAATTCAAGTGTTTGCCCATATAATTTTAGAATCATTGACCTGCAGTACGAGAACACTAAACATACTATATTTTTCATACGATTTAGAGAGCCTATTTCAAAAATATTGACCTTTCGCCCTCCGTACATAGAACAGAACTTTTTCACGGTCCAAACACTATCGAATGCACATCACATAGTGTCGCCGAATGATTTTCATCCGTCTGCACAACGAAAACATTGTTAAATGCATTATTACCATCGACGCGTGTCATTACCGCAATATAATCGTTTTCGAACGCGACCACCGCAGCCGCCGTTTGATTTCTAAAAAACGACGACAACGATATATAATTTATACGGCAACATTTTACGCGTTTGAAACACTGTGACGTTCATTATTATACAGTCTCGTCGCATTTTAATATTATTAAATTATTAATAACATCGATCCGGACGACGGAAGGTGAAACGGATCTGAACAATCTGCGGCGCCGTCGGTCCGGGTCTTATAACGGGCGAGTCTGTCGAGGACGCGCATGCGTACAACCTCGTCTAATTCATAATAATATTTTAATATAATTATGATTAATGTTTAATAAACCGTGTAATTAATCACTATATTTTAATATCGTAAGACGATTTTCGGCAACAAATCAAACGCAAACACGTAGCTGCGCAGTATATAAAATACATGTACGCACCAATATGATAACATATACGTTTTAATAATATGTATGATTTTTATTTTTGTACATCTATACTTTTTATAAGCTTTAACATAATAAAAAAACATTTTACAACAGACGTGAACTCATAATCATCCATGATAACTGGAGGCTATGTATATATTTTCTTAGCAAATTGTGTTTTTGGTAAAAAAAATGTTCATATTATAGGTACTTAAAGTTTAATAAGTAACTAAATCACCATTATATTTTTACTACACTTAAATAGGTAGAAGTACTAATCAATTTTTATTGGTTTTTATAGAAATTTTTTTTTATATTGTTATATTGGCATATGGGAAAAATTCTCCCCTCTACCGACGTTTATTGAACGCAACTATTTTTACTGATATTCCATTTTTTTTTTTTTGTCAGTTAAAATCATCCTATCCTTAATTTAACCCAACCGCCTTCAAGTCTATGTACGCCACTGAATACATACAATATATTTTATTTTTATACCTAATAGCGAAATACTTTTCTAAATCTGTTGATGTCAGTCGTTATTGAATAAATAGTATTTTATTACTAAACGTTTAAAGTTTTGAAGAACGGATTACAACTTTTGTTGGTAGTACCTTTTTAATTTTACTATCTTTTAAAAAGAAAACCACTGTTATAAATAATTTGTAATAATTAAGAAAGTGTGATAAGTAATTTAAACTACCTATGTAAAAAAATGTTTTCACAAACACTGACTCGTAAAATTTTCTGGAGTGGCCAGAGTTAATGTATGGTTATCCGTTTAACTTGATTAACGTAAAAATCATTTATTGTAATTTTTTTTTTAGCCATTGATATCAATCAATATTATCATGAGACAAATGTGGATTGTGTACAATTAATATATACATATAAATCAATTAATGTATAATGTATATATGATTCTAGGCTTATATTCGCATCGGATCTAGTCGGTGCGGTGGTTCGTTGGTGAACAGGTATCATGTAGTAACAGCTGGTCACTGTGTCGCCAGGTAAGTCGATTATTAGTCGTAATGATATTGATTATTGTTATTTCAGTTTTGATAAAAAAAAAATTAACAGATATAATATTATAATAGATAATATAAGTTTTTGCTAATTATACGCTTCTATAGTAGAATTTGCTACATTATTAGGTAATATTATAATAATATATTAGTTCACTATTGAGCGCTATTTATACACACATTCCAAAGGATACAGATTCGTGTTTTTTTTCCAAACATTTAGCACGTTATGTAGATATATTAAAAACTTATCAATCTGTAAAATTATTATTTATTTTTTTTTATAGATATGAAAGTGATTTTTTTTTTCTAAATTTAATTGTCTTCTCTTATTTATACAATAGTAAATTAACGCAAATTCTTTACTCTGTAGTCTGATTGATTAAATTTGCTAATCATCGTACGTAAATCTAATATAGTTCTGAAATTTCTTATACATTCATGCTATGGACTTCAGATGTTACGCAAATTAATTAGGTAGTTAATTTAACTCGAACGAATTTTGTCTAAAAAGCTATGCACTTATATGTATATAAAATATGTCATTCAGTGCAATAATTTTGTAGGTTAAAAAGAAAATATAATGCCCACTATCGTGATACGATTTATTTTAACTACTATTAATAATATTGTAATAGGTAGATAGGTAGTTTCATTTTTACGTGGACATTTTATGTTAACTTTTCGATGGAAAAGCATAACGTAGGTACCTATATGTAATATAAAAATAACAAACCATCAAATAATAATAATATAATATAACAAAATCGCAAATTTTTTTCTTATTAATTTCTAAACTGGATTTAACAAATGTTTGTCGCTGTTTTACATTCAGGTACATACCAATTATGCATATCTTATACCTAATACGTGTAAATCAATACTATATCATACATGCATACACAAAAAGTTACGTTCACTAACATCAAAAATTGAAACAAATCAACTAACGTTGTGGGATAATAATAAAATGCGTAGAACATTACAAATACTTTTGCAGTTTTTGCAATAAATATACCTTTTCACGGGGCAAAGGGTTATCTAGACATACGAATACCACCGAATCAGGTTCTCGATTGCTCTAAATATCTCAGAAATACAAATAATTAATAGTGATCGAAAACATCGCGATGCTAACAATGTTCAATGGCGTACACCTGATTTATGAATTGGTATAAAAATCCTCCAAGCTTGACAATCAGCTTTTATTAGCTTTTATCAATTTTATTTGTAATTTTCGTGTTTATATATGTTTTTATGGTATCGCTTGATGTAAAAAATATCAATTTTCTCATGCAAAATTATTTATTTGTACAAAATAGGCCTCTGATCATTGGCATATATCCACGACTGGATAAAATATTAAATTCTCATAGTTGGTTAGACGACGTATAACTGTATAATATTATAGATTCCAAACGACGAAACTCGGCAATTTATCATTAATAATTAATAACTGATCGGTTATACCTAACAGAAATAATTTCAGCCTGATCCCGTTACATCGATCGCAGCCATTATTCTTATATTATGTACGACTGTGGTGAAGTCATAGTTCGTAAAATATCTGATTTAGGTAAGTCAATTAAATTTCGATTTTGTAATCGTTTTTTATCGCGGAACGGACGAGTAAAGTACAACAATGACTACGTAATAATGGTATTACAGACTTCAGTCAGCAATACCACTAATACGTAAATTTAACATTTAAAAATACTTTCGAGTTTACAATTTACAGCCTATTACCTCTGCATGAAATCCAGAATTTTTACGAGCGTCCAACTGATACAGCTAAAAATCAGAAAACACCCTTAAAATACATTTTCCGCTTATGGAGCAACGTTCAAAAAAACGTTTAGTTTCCAGCAAATATTAAGAATTGATATTTGGTTCTCGAGAATTATTAGCCATAGGAAGTTTTTTAAATCATTACTTTTATTATTTTTAAAATAAAATATAAAAATTAATTTAATAAAAAAGAAAGTTATAAATTTATTTTTTATTTTACGAAAATGATTATAATACAAATACAATTACAAATGATTTAAAGTTTAAAACTCATGTTGCACATATTTACACTTAATTTTTACATCAACTCACTCATGTTTTTTAAATGATATAAAATATCTCATCGCTGTAACAAGTACATAAATTCTATACAGTACCAACAAATATATTTTTTTTTCTTAAGAATTAATTGTTAATAAACATTTTATTTTTTTTTTGTGTGTCAATGAAATAATGCGGCGAAGAAAAAAAAGAACAATAACAATGAAATAATGAACTAATATCGAATTAATTTCCAAATCTTATATTATTTTCTCACTAATTAAATGTAACTGAATAAATTAATAAAAATAACGATTTAAAAAACCGGGGACAAACGTCCTACTATAATCAAAATATAAAGGTTATCTAACGTCCAACGGCTTACAACTCCCGCGAGGAAGGTAGAAAAAAAATCTGGAGGAAAAATATCGGTTTTCTAAAAAAAAATTATAAGTTTTATGAACTTTTTTACCCAGAGACTTTTTTCCTCGTGATTGGTTTTTCGTTTCCCCCCGTTCAGATTTGATATCTTATCCTAATATTTTCCGAGGACAAAACGTCCGTAAACTCAATTTTTTGACGGGGACGAAACTTGCTAGATTCGTTTAAAACACCAGTAAAAATAACGATATTGCATCAAAATCTTAGCCCTAATTATAATAATATATCAGTTCATGTATTTAATATAGTTTGAAATAATTTAATCTGCCTATTATTAAACCTGTTGGGCTATTACGGTACAGAAGTTTTAATTTTCAAACCGTTTAAATCGCACAAACTATATATGCCTACCAATAACCATCATATAGCAAAGCAAAACTAATGTCGAAGCATTTAGGAACGATTAAACTGCAGTAAACAAATATTATATAGTGCGTCCGTCTCTTATGCGTTTTTTTTTGTTCTCAGGGCGTCGGCGCGACAGGTGCAAGTGACGCTTGGAGATTACGTCATCAACTCGGCTGTGGAACCGTTGCCGGCTTACACGTTCGGTGTCCGCAAGATCAGCGTGCATCCATTCTTTAAGTTCACGCCACAGGCCGATCGGTTCGACGTGGCCGTGCTCAGGCTCGACAGACCGGTCCAATACATGCCGCACATAGCGCCGATCTGCTTGCCGGACAAGGGCGAAGACTTCTTGGGCCACTACGGATGGGCTGCCGGATGGGGAGCTCTGCAAGCCGGTAAATATATTACCTACCTACACTGCATAATTATTATATTAATTAAAAATGCCGAAAATTTATACAGCCCATGTCGTGGCATATTAAGCATAAAATAATTACATTACCACCATGAGGAATTCCAGTCCCAGAAACATCCCGAAGCTAATGATAATATGCGTGTTGAAAAGATTATCTAATGCAATTATAACTATAGAGCTGCATATTGCACATTAGAGACGTATTTCCACGAACTCCGATTTATGTTT
Source organism: Pentalonia nigronervosa (assembly GCA_014851325.1). Classification (NCBI taxonomy): domain Eukaryota; kingdom Metazoa; phylum Arthropoda; class Insecta; order Hemiptera; family Aphididae; genus Pentalonia; species Pentalonia nigronervosa. The sequence goes on along the minus strand of JACXSJ010000529.1, from coordinate 130,874 downwards.
GCTGCTCGAACTGCAGTTTTCAAACTTGAATCTTATTCAAACTTTTTATAAATTCTAAAAATGTAACTACAACGAATTTTAAAGTATACCTAACAATAGTAAAATAAATTTTTAAGTTTACATTGTTAATAAAAATAATAATCTTCCGTCTTTTGAACTGTTCGAAATGTTCGAATTCGAATACTTCAACACATTTTGTAAAAGAGGAGTTCCCATTTTTCTTAAAAAAAAAAAAACTTTTTTAAACATTTTTGTTCTCTTTGCATTATAGTATTGACCGTTTGCCCATTCATGGCATTAAATAATAATCCATCATCAAATAATATTTCAGTAAAAATCAAAAACGCGCTCAACTTTTTAATGAACGCCTTCAATGTCTTTTTTTTCTGGCAGAAGATATTAATTCTATTGACAATAAAACATAATCTAATTTATGTCAATAATTTAAAAACAATATAATAAGTCGTTAAATTAATATTGCAAGCATTTTCGAGGGGTTTTGGAAATCATTTAGATGAGCTGATTTCCCGTGTACCTCTCAATCATTATCAGCACTAACGCTTTTGTCGCTGGCGTTCTTCTCCACGAAATCGAACTGACGACGTTGACTTGTCAACGCGATCACATCGAAAAGTCTAGCAACCATATACAATAATAATACTAATATACGCACTTTAAAATATATAACACCGCACCAGGTAAACGCGTATTTTATAATAGGTCAGGATCGATAAATCAATTTTTTTCAAACCTCGTCAGTTATAATACACCATAGGTATACGCTTAAATATAACGCTGCGTCATCTGTGTAGATTTATCGTATACGATAGACCGTGGTATTTCAATATGCACGTATAAACACACTATTTAAATGACGTATGTATATGTGTTTCAAATCGATAGGTACAATTATTATACTATAACGTTTAGTCGCCGGACTGACTTTTCCAATAAATCATATACCTGCTGTGTACAACATACCAATATATGGTACCTAACCTAACCTACGCGTTCTATACCGTTCTATATCGCATCGCCCATACCATCAGTTTGCCGGACGGATAGTCTATACCGGCCCGCAAACAAGCTCCGGTAAGAGGAAGAAAGACTATAGAGATAGAGAGAGAGAGATGAGTGAGAGTGTGTGTATGTCGAGACAGCAACTATATTATTATTATTATTCGTAAGTCAAACGGAAAGCGGAGATGTTTTTATTGCTATTTTTACGTGGGTGCCGCCCCCATATTTTTACTGCCGTCGCCTGCAATTGTATTATTATGTGGCGCATAGTGTAGCTAAGTTGAGTATTGGTGAAACTGGATCGGGGCTTAGAGACTAACCCCTCCTCCTAAATATATTCATAGTATTCCAAAAATATTACATCGGATAATATGTCACGCAAAATGTTTTCTTCGATAAGCCAAAATATTGATATATTTTTTTTAATAACACAATAATAGCATTTTTGTTTCAATTTGTATTTTGCAAATTAATGGCGGTATTCGATTATTTATAGATGTGACGCCACCCTATTCTGCGGATAATTAAAAGTTTATACTGCATATAAATATTGATGTAAACTTATTAGAATAGCCACATACAAATAGGTATATAAACATAAAGTGAGGGATATTTTCACACAGATTAAGAAAGGAAAAATATGGAAACTACAACCTCCGCTCTCCCCCACACATACAAAAAAAAAAAAATATTTAGCCTTAGTTGCGCTTATGAGCTTAAAAATAAACTTCATCGTTTTAAAACTTAATCGGCCAAAATCTCTCAAAAAAAAAAAAAAAAAATGTTTTATAACTATTGTTATTTTGCTATTCGCCTCATCGTATTATTCACTGGCAGAGTTGTTGTGGTCACGATTCCAATAGTTGGTTAAAAATGGTATTTTAGTTTCCTAGTTGATAGATGGCTATTAGTAAGTTAATATCCAAACACTTGAGGGCGTACGCTCGCCCACAAATACTGCCACTGATCCGTGTAACACGTGTACATAATATATAATAGCCCCCGCGATAACCATAGTCTTTCCGACCGGTTTTTTATACCTTTTTTTACCATAATTATTAATATTATACACCATTGTCCGCCGTGCCTTTCCGACACGTCACTTATTAATTTTCTCCGTCGTCTTCAGACAAGGACGACAATATACTATATAGTAATAATGTTGAAACGAGTCAGTCTCATCACACAATAAAAATGACTCTCCGCATATAATATATTATTATATTTCGTATAATATAATAATATGTACCTCGTTACCTCCGTCGCGTAAATATGTATAATGCGATTGTTTCCTAGGAGGAGGCTATCATAAAAACGATGCGTTTGTACATTCATCATCGTATACGAGTTCGCCCGGGAGTCAAATTCGAACAGGTCCGTTTTTATTGTCGAGTACTGATTGTTTTCGTTTTTTTTTTTCAATCTAAGGTCAAAAAACAATAAAAATTAATACGACTAATTTTACAGAACCAAAGGATTTATAATATTTATGATCCGGTTTTGGTAATAATTATAGATTTCAATATTAATCAAATTTAAACATATTTGGAATTTTCAGAATAGACGTGCGTATAGAATAATATAGATTTTAATTTATCATACGTTTATAACCCACACAGTATATTACCATAAACAATTTGTTATTACTATTGTTTCAATTTAATGTTTACAACATTTAAAGTTTTAAATGCATAATAGGTACATATTAAAGGATTCTCGCACAGGGTTGATACTTTTAAACCTAATGCAATTAGTACTGATTTTCTGTTTTTTTTTTTTTAATAACCCTTAAATGGAGTAACAATAAGATGATGACACGATATTAATATTTTATAATCGACAAATGTCCTATGAAGGGTTAAATTATATCTCAATATTTTGTTATTATGTTTATTAATTATACTTTTACAAACAATAATTTTTATTTTAATTTTCAGTCTGTACACTATTAATCCACTTAATAATTTTTCAAATTAGTCAGTATTAATCTATAATTTTAGACTCTACGATGTTTTTTGCCATCATCATGGGCCCAGCAAGTTTGAAAGACGGAATTTTAAAATTGGATGTTTTAAGTGAGAATTTTGGCCAAAAATCTGATAAGTCTTGTCGCTATCCAAATCTTGAAAAATCGCATCAGGCATTTGGAAATGTTTTATTGAAAAAAAACCGATAAAACTCACATGAGTTGATTATTGACCCTTAATAGTTTTTGTTCATATTTCAATATCATATAGTACTAATAGTACCTAAGACTGACTCGATTCAATTCCAAATTTTGAATACGAATATAAATGTGGGAGTGAGCATAATAGAGACGGAAGAGAGAGAGAATGTTTCTGAGAGCGAGAGGGGAGAGAAATCGGTAAATATTACACACGAATATACCGTTATAATGTAGTATCATTCGTATTTGAATTACCGTGTTCTTTTTTATGAGCCTAGTGATCTATAAAATCACGGAACCACGGTAATCCTAACTGTGTGTTATACATATAATTAGGTTTCAACGATCCTGGAAATAAAACAAAAGTACCTACCTAGGTATATGAATTTATTTCGTGCTACGACCTCGATTACGGTTACGCGAGCGATGCAATAATTTGTTGTCCTTTTGTTTGGGAATTTCTATATTATATTAAATTTACGGTCAGGAGATGACAATACGCGTTTACTAAAATATTTGAATTATTAGTATTATTGGGTACGTTCCGGGGCACCTGTACAATGCCAGCATAAAACATCGCACTAATTAACATATGGTGTACCTATATAATAATATAATATAACGTCACAACAGTATTATAACTACAATATCAACTATACCGTTAACGGCTATTGTCCGCTGTAATAGTAGGTACCTATAGTTATAGGTAATAATATTGGCTTAACAGTCTTACGCAGATGAGCGAAAATCGATTGTTTCACAATAAATTTACTGGGAGACCATTTCACGTGATGGAATACAAAATATATACACATTTTTGTGTGCAATTTGATTAACGCCGAAAAAAACATTCGTCACTGATGTTACACTGTCGAAACGAATCATTGGTCAGTTAAAATTAAAAAAATAAATAAATACATAAAAGTAAAAGGGAGCCTCCACCGCAGCAGATGTCTATCCGGAAAGTACTATAACGGATGTCGCACTAATAATTAAAATTACACAGAGTGTAAACAATTGTGAATTCAACCTAAACGAAATAGGTATAGGTATATAAAACATCCATATTATGAAGAATGGGATCAAAAAAAATCCTACTCACTACTAATACGGTACGGTGACATTTCATTCAGCCAGAGCAATTTTGAGAAATTACGTTTAATTAAATTATTTGCTAACGATGTCTTCTGGAAATTTCGAAAACCGACAGCTGTATAAAATTAAATTAAAATAATATACATAATATAATGGCGCACAATATCCTTCTCACAAAAAATGTACAACGTTCGATTCAGAAATTAATGTCAACAGTAATTACTATATTTCACAGCAGAATATAAATTATGTTTAAAAAAATATGAAATCTCCAAAATAGATAAGGTATTGTAAACAATCGGGACTCGACAACGTCTTTAAAAATTATGTTATCGAATAATATACTGCGTACTAAATACTCTGTAAAAAATAACCAGCACTGTATAACCAATGAAGATTATAAATTTTTCTAGTTAGTTTTGGAACTATAATTGAGCTATTAAAATTGGTGAAAAATCCAAAATCCGTGTATTTATTGTAAATAATAATTTTCCAAGATTTCAATTATCTTCAATTATTTATCCTCCACGGCGTGCTAATCCGCGTACTTTATCTAACTAAATATCATCTTCCCAATACGTGAAAATTAAAAAAATATTATTTATTTTCCAAAACCATGCATTTCACATCAATTTACGTAATATTGTTGGATAGGAATTTTGCTTGATTTTATTCTAATAGGATATTTTTTTTCTAGACAATTTGGTATAGAAAGTAGATTCTATATAAAGTAGCAATTCTGAAATTGTTGTACATTTTATTTGAAAAATTACCTACAGATTTGTTCTTTCTAATAATAAAATGTAATAGGGATTTCGTGATACTATATAAGTAACAACACGCGCATTTAGTATGCGATTTGAAAATCGAGTTCCGTACAAAACTTAATTATCGTTTAAAATACGGTCGAACGTGCACAAAATGTCTTGGATTTTGACTTAATATTAATTGAGTATATGCAGCGTGCAATTTATTTGTGAACCTCGGGCGATTATAATCGTGCAGACAACTAACTATATAATAATAATACGAAAATACAAACGGAGGTAGTGAGACCGTAGGGTGGAAGAAGATGGGTGTGGAGAGAGTGACCGAGATCATTATAACGAAGAATCTGAAGATCAAATGCGGGCAAGACTGCATAATAAACAGGCCGATTTACTGAGCATGAAAAACCCTATTTTTTCCTTAATTAATATTTTATTAAATTCCGATTTTTGAAATTCATAATCAACCAGACCGTTTTTATCTCTGCAGTCCGTACCAAAGCTTGAGGTTGAGCCCATTTGATAATGATGATAATAATAATGATAAAATGTAGGCAATAATAATAACATAGACTAGCAGTTATAATAATAATAATAATAGTATATGGCCGGAAAATCACGCGCGCGCGCCCACTTTCGAATCTCTGCAGAGGCGCGAAGACAGTGACGGATATAATAATATACAAAAACACAAAGATGTCGATAACATATTTCGGTTGACAGCTCCCTTCGCGTTATAGCCAAGAGTACTTATAGTTATCGTCCACGCAAGAGTCGTATACGTCGTTATATTATTAATAGTATTATTATTATTATTATTATTATTATTATCCTCATAGTGGTTGTCGCTCGAGGATCACGGATTGAAATCTTTATAATAATATTATATTATTTATTCGGCGAGCAATCAACAATACAATGATATTATTATTATATATTGTTATTAATTATGTGCTGCAGTGTTCGAATGACAGAGCACACGCGAGCGCATTTCAACGATCGAAACAACATCATCGTACACTTTAATAATATGTGTATCGTTTATTATTATTGTCAGGTCTCAGAAGTTAAAACCGAAAAAATATGTACATCTAAGATAATATGAAAAAAAACTAATACTTTATTATTTACTTACATATAGTAAAATATATAGTCATACTAGTGTATGACACATTTTTTTGACACATATTGAAATGCAATGAAAAACTGGATGGCCATAATAATACGACATTGCGGTATACCTATATTACCGTTTACCTGCGGCCATAACAAAAACATGGCATTATTAAAAGGTTTTCTGGTTTTGTTATCTATATAGTGGAAAATTGGTTTTTAGCAATTTGCACAAATGAAATAGAAAATACCTAAAATTGAGCTTAAAATTAATGAGGTAATAAAAGATATTTTTTTTTAGAGCATTTTAATAATACATAAATACCTACCTACAAATTAAGAAATATATGCACTTTTCCCCTAAAATTGACTAAATATGCATTTTTAATTTTCGTTTTCTATCTCGTTATTGTATAAAAAATATATACATACAAAATACTCGTTATTAGTTTTTACCTTGGTCTGCTATACATCGAGAGATATATAGAAAAATATGTATCTCTAACTACTTGCGTGCCCAAATCATTATTTCGATTTTATGATTTTCGAGGATGATTCGATGGTATCACTACGTTTTGTTGCGACTTGCAAAAGTTCAAAATGTTTCACTTTTCGACCGTCGTAGAATATTATATTATTTTATCGTCAATACGGAGTTATGTACAAATGAAATATTAACGCTCCGATTTGTTTTTCGATTGTGAATCAATAAAACTACCTACACGTTTTCGCATCAGGAGTTCTATATTTCTCATCGTCGGAGATAAAAAAAAAATGGTAATAATATTAATAAAATATTGTCGTCGAGAAAACGGTCTGTCTGCAATCGTACTAATGCGGTAACCACCTGCACACTCGACCGTCGTAATGTTTTTGTTATTTTCGTTTTTACCAAAATCCTAGCAGGCGACGCGTCGGCAGTTCGACCAGTTGTCCCGCAGACTAGTTCAAATTTGGGAAAAATGTATACGCTATACAGTTTAATATTATCGTCTGTGCCATATTCGTATACCGAACGAATACATCGCACGTGATGCACATAATATACCTAATAATAATATTGCAACGGAAATATTATAGGGCCGACGGAGGACGCGCGCGTGTCCAGACTCCGGATCGACGCGAACCTACATTTGAATAATAGTTGAAAATATTGCGATAAATCGTTACTATTGTATCCTCTTTGTGCGTATAACTTGTACAAATGTTTATTATAATAATATACGTTCTCGTTACAGCTATTATTATAACACATAGCGTGGGCGACGACGGGCGATGCGCGCGCATCGAAATCTGCCGATTTCGCCGCGAACGCGCGTTGTAGGACTGGTAAAAAACACACACTCTAAACATTAAAGGAAACGCGTCCACCACGCGTGTCACGAGCGTGGAAACGAGTTTCTAAAAAAATCTTTGTGCACAATGCCGTCCATCACACTATGCGCAGTTGTCGCCATCGCCGCCATAGCCAGTGGCGTCTCTCGTCTGCACGTCTCTCGTGGCGAGCCAGCCGAACATTTTCTGTTATTGCTCGTCGTCGAAACTCATCTGGTCTTTATCCTCTCGCAGAGGCCTGCAAACTGATTTTGAAAAACATGACGGAATACCTAAAAGATTGACGCGTTTATCGGCAGAAAAAAACAAATAAATTACACGTGACTACGCCAAGGGAAACACAATATTATTGACCTATCGATTATAATATGATCTCATATAGTTTGAAAAGCGCCGTAAACCATATAGATTTATTTCTGAGGTTTAAAACGAATATTAAAAAATATTTTACATTTATAGTAAATTGTTTTCATCGGAATGTAGTAGACCAAATTTCGTCAATATTATCGACTAAAGGGTATTGGATTCAACGCGTTTTTAGTACAAAAAAATAGTTGCTGAATGTCGAGTATATAATATGTATTATAGCATACAAGTCACATTGAACTCTTGATTTTTAAAATTGTTTTCAAAATTTAAAATAAACGTCTATATATTATATATTATATATACATTATTTAATATTTTGAAATACATTTTTCTGGCACTATTTTAAATTAATTGAAATATCAAAGTTCGATGCACCCTAAAGAAAGTTTTCTTCATTCAAAAAAAAAAAAAAAAAAAATGATACATTTGTGATCGTTTTTCCTGCAATTAAGTCATTCTTAATCATTGAAACGACTATTGTATGGAAACCCCGATTGGCCAGCTACACATAGATATACTTTAAAAAAAAACGTTACGGTGGCACTCGTCACATATAGTCGTGAGCTCCAAAAACGGCGAAAATCCCAGTAGGTATGCCAGTATAGGTACCAATAATATTATTGATACGACGAGGAAAATGACCTCGTTTCTCAGAGTGGAACCGCAAATGTTATACCGATAAACTATTTTTCATTTTCCACCCTTCGCCATACAGCTCCACAACACGTTTGGAACATAATATTATATGTTTATCCGATATGTGTTTCAATAAAACAATCCCGCGGGCACGCGTTTTCCTATCGATAAAATCGTTGTTCAGACATAACATTTTGATGTTTAAAACGTGTTACAGGATAATAATATAACCTTCTCCCAATACTCGACCGCCTCGATCCTTATCACAAGTCCTCTCGATCCTCCACCTCGGATGCCGTTCACGGTGTCTTATGTACATCTATAATAATATTATTATGGAGCGCCTGTGCCAGCTCGTGATGTCCGGACAACCGCGTACCCGGAAACGAATCGCAAGCCGGTCGGCATTTCAAAATAATAATATATTGTGTAAAATGTTTAAAATATTTTATTGTTTGTCGATAGTACAGTGTTCTGTTGTTGTTTTTGCGTGTTTTTCGCTACACAGGTTCTAGACTGAGGCCGAAGACGCTGCAGGCCGTCGACGTTCCAATCATTGACAACAGACAGTGCGAGAGGTGGCACAAGTCCAACGGCATAAACGTAATAATCTACGACGAGATGATGTGCGCCGGTTACCGGGAAGGATCGAAGGATTCGTGCCAAGTGAGTAATACGCAGTCGAGTTCAGATTTTACGCCAACGGATTTTTTCATCGATCTTTTCGGTATTTTCGTTTGGTATTACCCCCGCGCCACTGCACTGGATCAAATAGTTTAATAATAATATAATAATTATATTAATTCCAATTCGTCTTCCGGACGAGCACAAAGAGGAATTATTTTTATACTGAGTAACGCTTTCTTCACGCCAAAATTTAATTTTGTTCAAAATAAAAAAAAAAAAAAATTGCAATTCAATTTTCCCAAAACCGTAATCGCGGTAATTAAATAATTGACATTTAATAGATTATTACTATTATTATTATTTGAACAAATTAAAGTCGATCGAATTCTATGAAAAAAATAAACACAATATCTGGCGCTAAATGCAATATCGTCATGTTAACTTATGATTTGATACACAATTCATCGTGCACAAATGTTATAAAAGCAAACGTCACGTATGATATACCGACTCGACAAGCGTCGAGATCTTTCCGGATGGGTGACTAACGTATTCGGCGATTTTAACGAAGCGGCTTTCTTCCGACACGCTCAATGGAAGTCGTACGTTAACAATTTTCTTTGAAAAAAATCAGGAAAATAATAATATGATACAACATTTATCGTTAGGAAAACAAACCGTGAAAATAATATAATATCCACAACTATAATATCGAGTTTTATATTATACACTATAATATTATTTTATTCTAACCTATCGTTCCTGTACTAACCACACATTTCTCAAGGGTGGTTTAATAATAATATAAACTTCTGTTTTGCATTCTTAAATTCTTGTTAAACATTATTATTATTTATTTAAAATTATCGCTTAATGTGAATAATTAAATTTAGCTCAACATGAGGTTTTCAGAACAGGGTACCCTTTAGTTGCGTCACTGTACTGACCAGTGAATGAATAAATAATAATATACATACATTTATTTTAGTATCTACTTTCATTATTTTAGCTATTATCCTTATACAATTTTTTATCTATTTAGTTGTTTAAGTTTTTACTTCTTGTAATGACGAGATACATTTTAAATTTCATATTCAAATCAGAATATTTTTTGGAGTATTTCGATTTATAAAAATATCGAAGTAAAGTGATACGTTGGGATACATTAATTTACACCTCGAAACGTTGGTCCACTATTCTTCCGATCTAAATTTTAAACACTTACCTATACCTTATTAACTACTTGTTCGAAATTTAAATTTTAAGTATAAACGGTGTACTTTGAAAAACATTCTGTTACAAAATGTAAAATTAAAAATGTATGTCGTGGTTGTAAAAAGTAAGAATTTGTAAAGATTAAAATTTTTATTTCAACAATGTCGTTTTGCAATAAGATTAATAAAATATTATGTGAAATAATGTTTTCGAAAAAGTAACCACTAAAATGACCAAATAAACCAAATGACAAGTGTTTACAGTAAAATGGATCGTCTATTGTAGACACTTCATAGCAGTGTCAGACACCATCAAAATAATTATAATAATATTGATATACCAACCTACCCAACTATCTCGTTTATCAGCTACATAATATTATTATCTGCCCGCAATATATTATTATTACATCGCGGATACCTAAGCCGGTACCTGTTGTCCGATACGCTGAATATGTTTACTTCCTGCGATAGTCATCATATCCACATCGACTTACATTATCGTTTACGATTTTCACAGGGCGATTCGGGAGGACCACTGATGCTGGAGAAGACTGGTCGATGGTACCTGATCGGAATTGTGTCGGCCGGTTACTCGTGCGCACAGCGCGGCCAGCCAGGCATCTATCATAGGGTGGCGTTGACGGTCGATTGGATTTCCTACATAATCAATTCGTCGCAACAATAATGATGATAATAATAATGAAAATGCAACGGTATAGTGTTATACCATACCTGCACCGTGTGCTGTGCGCGTAAGTCCTCGACGGACATTGTACATAATAATATTATTATAAACGGTGCGTACCGATTTTCTGATATTCAAACTATTCATATTTATAACGATAATAATTTATAATACATATTATATTATGATATAGTATACAAATTAGATGCGACGTACGGTTGCGTTCGTATATTATACATATTACATTATTTTATTTTACACTATTTATAGATATTTAAGTAATTTTATTTTATTTTTATTAGTATATTTTTAATAACGAACCATCGTGCCCGCCTGTACGCGATGCGCGTGATAAACCACAGTCGCGGCGATTTATTATGTTTTTTAAATTATTAAAATATTATTATTATATTATTTTTGAACTCGGCTGTACTTGTAACTCTAGCATTTGATCGCTCTCAAACGCCAAGCCACGCCGCCCGCAACTGTGACACCCGCGCATCGCCACCGTACAGGTCTCGATATATTGTTATTATAATATTTGTAAATAAAACGTGTACAGTGATAAATAATTTTAAGTGTATAAACTCACAATGTGGCTGTAATAATAGTGTAATTAATTTAATAACAATAATAGAAGTATAAGAGAACACAAAAACCAAAAACCGTATTTTTTTCTTGCATTCTTAATCGGTAATGCAGTGTAGTATTATGCCCATACAAATTTTTTTTTCGAAACTATCCTACCTCGTTCCTCGGCTCTTTGTCAATCTCTCCCTTTCTCTCACTGTATAGGTTTCTCATCTCTCTACGGACCGCAACGATGACAGCGGTGTATTTGCGTTGCTGCTGCTGATAAAAAAAAAAGAATACCAAAAAATATACCAAAAAAATAAACAAAAAAAAACCCGTCTACGCTATGGGAATGCTGCTGGATGATGGAATTCTATAACGATCGCGAGTTACACTATATAATATAGTTTTATCTTATAGGATAACGACTGAAACATGGTCTCGTGAGTTAATAATTAAATCGTGTGAAGTCTGCATTCTGCAACATAACAGCGCAATCGTTTGATTGATACATGCAATTTCAATAAGGTTAATAGGAAAAATTAAAATGTACTTTAATAAATTATGATCAAGGTAATTAAAAGAGGTACTATGATCCGTAATGTGCCACTAGGAATATTCCTCAAATAACGTCTCCGGGAAACAGAGAATATTTTAGAAATATTCTCCCTAACCCCTGAGAATAAGCCTTATAAACCAAAAATCGATTTATACCACAATACGACAGTATACCTTTTGAAAAAATTATACCTATTTTATTTAACATAAATCTTATCTTTGCACTGATAACTGTCATTGAAGTGTACAATTTAAATTTGACTTGTGTGCTTTATATACATTTGAAATCACCAAAACGTCTTGCAGTTCTTAAGTAATATTTTTACGCATTTGTCATTTGAAAAATGTTTGACTTATGACTACGATAAGTTAAATCAAATATTGAAACATTTATACAAATGTAATTCATATACAATTATAATTTATAACAATATATATATATAAAATATAATTTTCCCGATAAACCTTTAATCTTGGAAATGTTCTAAGGAACTCCCCGGAATTATCACATCCAGGTGAGATGTAAAAGACAAAATCGTCTGCAGATGACTGATTTTTCAAAAAATGCAAATTTTTGGTCCTTTAAAAAAAGAGCCCGTCAACTGTTATAATATTGTTTAATAATTTGTTTAACTGTATGAGTACAATACACACAATAATATTTACGAGTACCTACCTATGTATACACTATAATACGTTAATATAGTATTATAATTCTATATGTATAATTGCATACACTTCTGGACCAGCAGAGCTCACGTGAAAGGTGTTTTATTATCATTGTTTATTTATTGTACGTGTTCAATGAATGCGAGCGACTTGGAAATGTTTCGTGTGTGACTATTCGAGCACAATTAAACCTGTCCGATTGTCTAATTGGATATTAGAGAAAGTGAATCGTTTTCCTCCTTCTTTTCCTCATTTTCCCAAACACGGCGATGACGACTGTGACGTTTGGAGTCGAGTGGGGAATGATGCTATAGTAAAATAATAATATACGGTAAAATAATGTAATATATCGTACATCATAACATACAAAATTACTGTTAAAGAAACTTATTTCATACCTTTCCGCGGCGATATAATTTTTCACCAACGTTTTGCATTGTTCTCGACTTGGTAACGTGTGAATTTTGTTTCATTAATTGTTGAGTAAACCATTCGTTCAGATATGAAAATTCGAAATACCACGTAAAATAACGCATGCGAAAGATTAATTGTTTTATTATTTTATAAAATAGTTTAAAGTAAAACGACTTGAGTACAAAGATCGAGTGTGATAAATATAATAACACATCGACTATCATCGTGTCATTAAAAAGACAAAAGTGTGACGTACACGCACAAGTAAGGTTTAGTTAAATATTTCAATTTTCAAGTAAAGACGATAAATGAAAAAAGTAGGTACAAGAGACTTGTCATTATTTTTGTTACCTATTTACATTTGTATCCATTATATATGTATAATATTAAATTTTAATAATTTGTTAGAATCTAATGATTAGATTTTATCTAGATATATTTTAATGTTAAATTGAATATACCTAATACTTACTTATACCTATATAAATTATGAGGATTTTTGTACGATATAATAAAAATAAACTGACAAATAAAACAATTTTGAAGCATTAGACTATTAGAGCAATATATGACTATAATATAGAACGATAATTTTGTCAAACAAACATATCAAAATGTATTTGTTATATCTATATAAAATAGTAGAGAATATTATTATTAATTTATTGTAATAAATATTATTTGAAATGCTTTTTTAATTTTTAAACTTTTAAATCATACACATCAATAATATTTTAATAATGATGCTCAATACCTAATGGCCGTCTAGAGAACAGTTTTTGTCCGTTTATTTAGTTAATAATTATTTGGTAAGTAATAAGAATTTTATAGTAGGACTTATGCAATTTATTTGCCATCTAAATTGCATAGTAAATGTTATTATAATAATTATAAAGATATAAAATTACATCAAAAGTGCCAGGTACATAAATATTTTATTTCTTCAAATAAATTATTTGTAAATGTATGAGCATAAGTTTGAATGCATTTTATGGAGCTTATTTTAATCTATAAAGTTGAACTAAATTTGACCACTTAATTTTATTAAATGACTAAAGAAACACTTTGTTTGAATTTAAATTATATTCTGTTCAGCGAGAGAACACGTCGCGGACCAGCAAAAATCGGTTCTTCTGTGTATCTCCAAACGACACCCTGCTATAGGAAAACCATTTTCGTTGGCACAGTGACACAGGGGATGGCGCAGAATCGGCGAGTTCTCTCGCTGAATGGAGTATAGGTATTTTTATGGTCGGATTACAAGTTTCAATAGATACATTTGTCTTGTTCCGGTCCTATAACAAAAACACCAATATGAAAGCAGTAAATTAATACACTATATTAGATAGGTATATAATATATGGTAACCAGCCTTGCATAATCTTTATAACTAAGTTTAATGAAAATATCGAAAGAAAATCTGTATTTAGTTTTTACTTTATTATAATCATACTATAATGTATTGAAATATTTGTTTTAACATTCAACTTCAGCAACTGTGGATCAATTATTAATAATTATAATAACGTATAACAATAATAAAATAGATACTTAAATATCTGTTTCTATTTTCTAATATTTATCTTTTTTCCCGGGTAGTGATCCGATTGATAATTTGAACACTAACGTTTGAGAACAAATCTTATGAAATATAGAAAAAATAAATCCAACTATTTTGGTGAGTGAGAGGGAGAAGGAATGGAGACGTGAGTCTTATATTTTGTTTAATGAACGTTGTGAAATGTTCTTTTTAGTCGTGTTGTCATAATGTGAACTATCGCAATATTGTTATTAGTTGATAGTTTATCCATTCACATTATAGGTACATATTTTAGAATAAAATAATAAACTTATGCCGGGTTGCATGAAAAATGTATTAATTTAATTGTTCAATAACATTTAATGGACTAATCATAGCCAATGAATTTCAATTTACAACCCGGAGACCTTATCAGTTGCGTTACTGACCTAAACAGTTAGGTTAAACGTCGAGGAAATAAAAAACGAAATTAATTAAAATGACAGACCAAAAACTACGATGGCACATATAAATATGACGTGTAATATACTACATAAATATTACTGTTCAGTGAAAGTCATGTGCCATTGCCGCAAAGCTTTGATATTCTTATAATCTGATTAGAAAACTGTTCCTTTCCTCCAAAGAAATTTTATCAAATCTTTCAGTTTTCTTTTATTTTAAGCGCGTTTTGCAGATACTGTTTTTAGAACCTAAACGACAACGACAAAGAAAGTATATTGCCCATATTTTATCTGCCGCCCACTATCATCTCTTATAATATTGGCATTGTTGAATGCGTTCCCAGACGACGTTTTTTTGCTTGGTGAAAAAATGTAATAATGACCAAATAATGAGGCGAACTCAAACGGAGTGATAATGTCTTGATGAAAATATTATCATTTTCATCTTTTGTGACCTAATTCTTAAATGACAACAACTCGGATTATTCGTCGCAATAATTATTCGAATTCGATTTTAAATTCACAAGCTACAAGAAAATGAAAAATTATAAATGCATGCAATTTCTATACGGATATTGGGAAATGAGGAACGACCCATTACGAAACGGTAGATACCAAAACGATTGTCGTAAAACAATGAAATATATTATCAAATTGTAATTTCACTTAGGACTCAGTTTATGAGCTCTAAGAACTCATTTATTATTATTCTGAAATTCTATAACTCAATCTATCTTTACGATCATAATTACTATCTTTAATATTTCAATTAATAACGTGGCTTTGCACCCGAATCATTTATTCGGTTTCGGATTTTAGGTGTTGGATGTATTCAGGTATTCAAACATCGGAATAAAAAATTTAAACAACCGTTTAGATTTTAAAAACCACTATTATTCGGGTTAATATTGATTAATATGAGTGTTTAATAATTCAGAAAAAACTTGATTCAAATTATTTAAATGGGTTTTATTTTGAAGTTATTTTAAGAAAATATTTATAACATTTACCTATACCTAGTTGTAAAAACATTCCTGTTAATAGTATTGTTATCATTAAGCAACTAACTATAAAATCAAATTAACCACAAATAAAACATAAAAAATGACACATCACATGAAGACAATAAAATAGAAAATTATTCAAGTTTCGGATTAACCAGAATGTTTTATTCGGGTTTGGTTACTTCAGGTGTTATAAAAAAAAAATATCATTCAGGTTATATTATGAGTTTCGGACAGGGTTTGCAAATGTTATAGTAACGTTATTATTATAACGTTATATATAACAAAATACAATTAAAATTTATAAACTTAATTGAAACGGAAAACGGTAAACGTATATGATTAAATACCACAAAGTAAAACATAACGATTAACAAAGTGTATAATATATCATTAAACAAAACATAAAACAAAATGTAATTTTTAGAATATCATTAAACACAAATAATACAAAACGAAATAATTTAATATTCATTTACTTAAAAATTATAATATTGGTTTCGTATAGAAATGTTTATTCTACGCGATTTAGCAATCAATCTTAGCGATCAATCCAACAATTTATTATATTCCTTATCCGGGCTATTTCCCCGCTTAAGATATTATTTTTATTAATAAATGATAAACAATTTATGCAATGGTTATAATATAATGTTTTAATTCTAAATAACGATAAACGTAAAATTTGTGTGACGCTTAAATTCTGAATGACGATAGAATACTTATTGCAAAATTTGTACAACGTTTAGATTGTTAATAACATAAAACGAAATTTTAATTTCAAATGTAAGCCCTGGTTTCGAGTTTTAGTTTTTAAGGGTTTTTAGTAGTGTTATGAGTTCCGGTTAATTCGGGCGCAAAGCCCTGCTTCATAATATAAATCTTATCAACTTGATGGTGCATTCCTCCAGAGAAAATGTACGTATAAATTATTAGATTAAATAATGTGTGTAAATAATAATTACTTTTTTTGTCAAAGGGCAATAAACAATAAATATCAAATAAATAACAAAAATAAAAATAAATAAATACAAAAAAAAAAATAACACATAATATTACATTATGTAAAAACATGAAATTAGTTACATCCTTTGCCTAATATACCTATAGTAGGTAGTACTTTTGACTTAATCTACATAAAATATATTATACCTTTTATTATGTTAATTTTTTTAAAGAAACCTGCGGTTGAACCTAATATATGATGCCACACTCATATGCATTTAATATCTTACGAACGTACAACATAACAATTTCTGTTCAGCATTTCTAGTTTTATGATATAACCTTTAATAATAGAAGGAATCATTAATATCAAACTTATAGGTGTGCACATTATCTGTGTTTCTTCATAGGTTTTTAAAAAATTTAAAGTCTTATGTGATTTATGAGCGTTTTTAAACAGTAATATTTATTATTTACATACTCATAACTTGCTTAAAAGTTAAAGAATTGTAAAAAACTTTTAAGAAAGAACAAATAATGTTCTCAACTTTTAGTTTGATAATAGGTCAATTTTCTTTATTGTTAAAAATTATTATATAAAATTGGAATTGATGAACACAAATTTGAAATATCGAACGTTTGTAAGACGGAAACGACGTAGGTAACAAATTTTACCGATTTTATGTTATTTTTAACTAAATATGAGTTATGATGTATTTGTTTGTTATTTTTTACGATTTTAAAGCGTGTTATGAGTAAATGTATAAATTATAACAGTTTTAAACTGTTCATAACATGCCTAAAAATGAAAATATTGTATACAAAATCCAAGTAGGTACAAAGATAAGTGAGTAGTATGTATTTAGAGATTGAGTATTTGAATCCATTTTTACAGGGAGATGAAAAAAATTTAAGCAAACATTACTGCCATAGATTTTCAATGATTACCATGTACACATTATGTGTGAAATGTTTTTTTTCGTACAAATATATTTACTGTGTAAAGAACATATTTTAATCATACAATTTTTTTAAATAGTTATGTTCATTATCTAAAAGCGTTTTTTCCATGTTATATAAGGACATAATTTATTGAATAAAAAAAGTTGCTATTATTTAAGAATTAATTTTAAAAAATTACTAAAAATTATATGATTTAATGTTTTTTGTATAATTAATATATTTGTACGATTACAAAAAAAAAAAAACATTTCATACATAATGTGTACACGATAATCATTAATTACATCTTAAAATGAAAAAAAAATTGAAAAATGCACGGAACTACATCTGAATTTCTACTTCGTCATCTTATAGAAGCATTGTAGAGGTCAGTTAACCCTCAAGACACATTATTGAAGTTTTCAATAGTTATTAAAAATGTTTATTATAGTTAAAAATTTTGTAGCTTGTAAATAACTGAATTATTTTCAATTTTAAAAGTTTTTTATACGAAAATAAATGATGCAATTAAAGTATGTAGATCACTAGTTTTAAACCTATATCAAGGTATATCACCTGCTACACAAATTCCAGTACCTCTATAATCGAATTGGAATACTGCAAGCTAGAATTTATATATTATGATGTAGACCATACCTGCCTAATAATATTTTATTACGATCTATCGATTTTCAAACGCGAAACATGAGCAGTTATACACGCGAGTTATAAATCATAAAATATCAAGGTATATATTATAATAATAAGTAGGGCTGGGAATATAATGCCCTAAAAAACCATCAAAAATTCCCTAATAAAAATGCTTTAATTTCCTCACATTTAAAGTAATGCGCCTATAAAATGCACTTAATTTTTTAATTTTTAACTAAAAAATACTCTTAATTAAATGTAATAAAAAGTTTTGTAGAACTGCACAATTTCCAATCTTCTATGTGGACTTGAAATCTCAAAAAAGGATTATTCTCTTATAATTTTCCGTCGCCACTCGTTATCTCAATTTTTACGTCATACCTACGAACCCGTTCGAAAAATAACGATTTATAGTAAAACATTTATTCGCACGTTATAAAGTTACTTTTTAAAACAAAAATCATAAAATAAAATTTAAAAGACCGAGAATTTTAGTGTTGCTCTATACGAAAAGTATACCGAGGTAGTTAAATGTTAATGCCACGCTGCTGCCTAGAAATCGTCTTAGTTAAATATATAACGTAATATATTATATGTATTATTGTATTTTATTCTAACTAATATAATAATATTGTGCCGCCTGATTGATAGTGTGGCGGCGCACGATTTTGTCAAATTCCGCGAAACGAACGTTGTTTAACATTATAGTGATTTTGTTAATCGGTTTTTCTTTTTCACTTGGCGGAACACGCGGTACCTTCACAATGAATCGTTTCGTCGTGGCTTTCTGTGCAAACTCAATAATACGCTGTTAATATCGACGAACATGTTATTACTTACAGGCCCGTAAATCAGGAATGCGAAGCCCGAATATTAAAAAAATAAATGTATTGCTTTTAAAAAGCAATTTTTATAATAAAATGACAGCTAAAACATTTCAATTTTCTTTCTGGATTGTGACTCAGAACGTTCATTGTTTATATCAGTGTTTCCCGACATTTTTTTACTTAACACCCCTTTTAGATTTTAAAAATCTCACACCGCCCCCTAATCAATTTTTTAAAAAGATTAACGTTTTATTTTTTAATTAGTTATTTAATTTAAAAATATAATTTAACGCTACAATTTAGTTAATTTTAAATTTAAATACCTACTAATGATATGATTTATATAATTTGATTTCGAATTTGTTAATATAAAATAATAACAAAAAATACTTACATAGATAGTGTTACCAAGAGTGTACGGTTTTCCACACTTTGTAACTAAAAGAGACACTTTGTAGGATGCAAGGAGACCTTTATCGATATTTAAATGTGTTTTATTAAAAAGTTCACTTACGGTTTTTCATTTTTCAAATTTATTCTTTAGGTCACTAAGTATAAAATATTTTTGTTACTTTTATGTGAATGGTTTTACATAAAATGCTCTTTCATTCTTGAAGATTTCATAACTTCATTACTGAATGTTTTTTTTCACAAATGAAACACAAGAGTAATTTTTCATTTATCGGATATGCAATAAAACCAATTTTCAAATATTCAATAGAATATTCTACATATTTTGTTGTCCAACATTTTATAATATTTACGAATATAACTTTTCCGTACACGCACAATAATAACGTCAAGTACCTACTTACCTAGTACCAAATACTACTACACATAACATTGTTGGAATCGGCTATTGACTAGCCACTAATCGAAATGTATACGATAAGTCCAAAAAGACAATAATTACGTCAAGTACCTAGAGATTTGAGCTTAGTAAATCCACTCGATAAAATCCATGGGTAAAAATAAATTTACGTAAATTTTACAGAGTTTTTTTTTATCCGGTAATTTTTTTTACCATTGAAAAAAAATGAGTGACCCCTTATTTTAAATGTTTTTACAAGCAGAATAAGTTTTATTTAGGTAGCCAGGGTAACTAATACAATTATAAATTACAGACACTGTATTTTAGTTTATAATAAATATATATATATATATATATATATATATATATATATATATATATATATATATATATATATATATATATATATATATACATTAATTTAAAAGTAAACACTGATAGTGTTCTGTCGTCTGACTTTCAATTCCATTAGACCTACACTTGCTTAGTTAAATCAATATATTCCTAATTTTAATTATTATTTTGTATTACTGTATAAGTCTATAAATAGTTTTGTTATTTGTTTATGTTTTAAAGTTTTAAAAAGATGTAGTACTTATTTTATTATTTGTTCAGCTATTTATTATAAACTATTATTTTTTTGTTTTATTTTGATAAAAGTAATTATAACAAAAACATGCAAGTATATGTTGATATTGAAGTTATGTTTAATGTTTAATACAAGTTTCGTGATTTATTTTACATATTGTTTTCTGTTCTGAATAAAATAACTAATAGTTTTTATTCAAAGAGCCATTTAAAATTTTAGGTATAGACGTATAGTTAATACTCAATAGTCATATAAGAAAAGTGGAATAGGTTAGTAAGTAAAAAGGAAAAAAATATTCATCCAACATTTGAACACTTCATACAAATGTTATAAAAAGGTAAAAATTTGATACGTAAGCTTTATTTGAAAATTGAATAAAAATTAAAACTAAATATTTTTTTTAAAAATTTTCCAATTTACCGAATTTTACGTAAATTTACATAAATTTTACCGGTAAATTTGCTAACATTTTTTTACCGATAAGTTCCACATCTTAACAAGTCGTTACCTACCTAGTACCTAGAGTCTATAGTCCAATAAGATAATTATTTTGATGTTATTTAAGTGTCTATAAATATTATACCTTCATAATTCTGTATATTACATTTATTATTTTAAATTAGTTCTTATTCTATGCAATTATACATTTCATTGCAATCCAGTTATAAATAATAAAAATGTAAATGATAGATAAGCATCCCCCTTAGTTCCCTCAGAAAAACACCCCTTTCAAAATGAAAAATTCCCACAAGGTAGCACCAACGTTGGGAAACATTGGTTTATGATATCATAATTTATGTGGTGGATCATTCTCGATATTTAATAAAAACAATTAAAGCATTTTTATGGTAATATTATAAACTGTAACTTGGTTATAAATTACAAATAATTATGTGATTATAATTTATAATACTTGTTGAATGAAATAAATCAATGGAATCATGAGAGAATTAAAACAATAAACATTTAAAAAAAAATTAGCTGTCTTCTCAAAATCAACTTTGGGAATCACTGTTGCCCCGCTAAATGCAATCCTCGTTATCTACAAAAATAGCTCATTATATAATTTAAACTCAAACAGAATTGTGAAAGCCATTTTGGCCTCGCCTTAAAAATCACATTTGTGCATTGTATATTTATATGGGTAGGTATATGCTATTTGTAGTCCAGTGGTGTAGCCAGGATTTTGTTTCAGGGGGAGAATTGATATTATTTTCATACAGAGGAAGCTTAATTGGAATTCCCACATAAGTTGATTATGCCGTCAGTAGTTATAAAATTTTGAAATTACATTTTTAATACATTACGATTTACGTACCTAATACGTTTATAAAGCACGGGAAGCATTTTGGTTTTTTTTTTGAAATTTCAAGATGGACTATGCCACTAATTTTTAATTTATCGTGATAAGCGAATCATCTGTTAACTTAAAATTTTAACAGATTTTGCAGTATTTGACATTTTGTTCATAATACGATAATATTATAAAATAACATATGTAATAAGTATACAAGTACATCAAGTATGTACATATACAATTAATTACATAAAGTCACAACCTAGAGCTTAGACCCCAAAATATTTTACATAGCTCTCCCAAATATATTTATATTATTCTGGATTAGACATGAAAAATGTTCATCAATGAGGTA
This sequence comes from Pentalonia nigronervosa, assembly GCA_014851325.1. NCBI lineage: Eukaryota > Metazoa > Arthropoda > Insecta > Hemiptera > Aphididae > Pentalonia > Pentalonia nigronervosa. Next base: position 108,225 of record JACXSJ010000529.1, on the reverse strand, counting down.
TATAAAAAATTGGTTAAAAAGGATGCTGCAAGACTTTTATAAAATTTAACAATAATTGTCGATATTAAAAGAGATGGAATCTATTTATTAAAAGACGACGTTAGTTTGAAAGTTCAATAGTATTTTAAAAAAATTAAATTAAATTTACAATTGATTAGAGTATATATGGGTACATATATAAATATATATATATATATATATATATATATATATATATATATATAATTTTAAATTTATTGTAACTTATAAGTTACTTACAAAATGTATATAGAAAGGAGAAGGGATGTGTGAGAAAAATTGTACACAGACTTATAAAGAAAAATTACAATACAATACAATTATAATATGTAATAATTACGCTAACCCGCAGAAAATCTGCAGCGTTGTTCGAAATTGCTATTTCTGAGATCGATTTACAGTAGCTACCTATAGTTTTCAGCTTTCGCCTTTAGGTAATCAAAGTACACGAAACGAAAACGGATGACATTTATGAGCATTTTAAAATTTAAAATAACACATATATTTTGGTTCATCATATTTCCTCGAACGTTTTTTTTTTTTTTTAATGGGTTGACTATTGACTATAATGCTTTTTATTTTACGAGTGTGTTAATAATATATTTGTCGATGTAATATATTTTTATAATGCAGTACCTATAATAGGTCAACCTGCATAATAGCCATCTATAATATCTCATTACAGCGAGAAAATTAACAAACGCCTCTCCAAGTTATGAAAATTAGTAAGCTATATATATTGTTTAAAATAATACGTCTGTCTAACGAACAACGCAGTATAAAATATAATTTTTATTATTGTTCTTAAAATATAAAATTTATTGTTTTTTTTAAGATTATATGCCCAACAACGTAATGACTGCTCGTAAAAATAGAATAGGTACCCTAAATAAGATGCTTATGGTTTTTTTCGAAGTGTACTTCATATACAACGTGCCTATCGTTTTATGCATATCGCGTATATAATATTATATATATATATATCGCATACAATAGCTGCACCACCTACCTGTTGAATATACTCGTAATATTATACATATATGGACAGTTTATATACATAAAATTAATTTAAATGATTTACCTAATTATAGGAATAACTTACTAATAAGTCGCCAAAATAATATTGTAATCAGACCTTTTTTGACGAACGAAACCTTGAAAAAACCAATAGTAACAATATTGTTGGAACACAACAAAGTCTGCAAAGAAACTGAAAGTTGAAAAATATTTTAAAGTGTTTTTTTTTCTACTATTATATAATAATAATGACCCAAATACAACGTAAGGATGTTACATCAGAATGAATCGTTTAGTGCTTTTTGGGTCTATTATCTGTTTGTTTTATTTTATTCTCACGTCAAAATGTGTGCCGTTAATAGCCGTAGGAGTATAACACGTAATATATACGAGTAGTATAATATATGTATATTATTATTATGTATAATAGTGTCCGTTTTAAAATATTAACTGTAATTGTAACCCGAAAAATGTCCGACACGACTATTGTAACTGCTGTAAGTTATACCATAGACATAATTTTTTTAGCTATATTATTACCAATAGGCGTACTGTCATATATTTTATATATATATTTTGGTATATTATCTTACACAAATTAGTATTATTATGGCGATCGAGCGATTGACTAATATTATGTTGTTTTATTGTATAATGCAATTGGTCCTAATAGTCCTATATTAAAATAATTTATCTCAAAGTATTGGGTTTGGATTATTTTTAAAAATGATAAAAGGCGTAAATGTGAACAGGTGACTGCAGTTTAAAGATTTCCTACTTGTTGTTTTATTTCATATATTATGTTACTTTGAGACATAAAATAAAATAGTTTAAAAACACATTATTTTTGAGAAATCGCTAAAAATTAATAGTGATATTTCCTCTACATTTTTAATAAAATCCATAAGGTTTGAAGTTGTTATTATAGGTGCATAAACTTATTATATTGAATAAACATGAACCGTCATAGAATTTCAGATATAAATATTGTCTATTGATTGAGAAGTAAATTATATAATATTATTATTTACCATTTTATAACCATACCATATATTATGTAAAAAAAAAATATTCATAAAATACTACATCTTTAAATGTCATCATATTAAAAAAAGAGTGTTATTGACTTTCTATTAGTCTGTTCAAAATAAATTTGGAATTTAAAAATTGTATGATAAAAAGGGTTAAGATGACACGACAAAATTCAATACCTTGTAACAATCAATACGCATTATAATACTATGCTTTTTTATGATAGTATATAGGTGATTGTAAAAATAAGTAAGAATATCATATAAGAGAAAGTATAATAATATAAATATTATAAAATCAACACGTAATAAATTATCGGAAATCACTAAAGTAAATTTCACCAAGTTCTAATTCACAGCTGATATTTTCAGTTGTTTTTCAATAAAAAGTTGTCCTTCTATATTTTTTATCGTATATCAAATGAAAAAAAATCGTATTCAGATTAATAAGTAATTCATTACCAACTACGGATTTTGAATTCGTCAGACGATCAAAATTATTAGCATGGTCATATTTTAGAAGTATTAGTTTTAAAAACAATTTTTATATTAAAATGAACTTGTTTAAAAAGTTTTAATTTTCTTCCTAGTTTGTGACTAAAATAATTCTTGGATCATAATATCATAATCGATGGTAAAGGTTAGATTGCTTTCGATGTATAATACGAGTTAATCCATTTGTGCTAATGACGATTTTATAAATTGTGGTAACATATTACAAAACATGAAAATATAATATAATAACTTTAGGAAATAAGTAGATAAAGTTACGAGCTCGTAGAGAATTAAAACAATGAACATTTAAAATTAATTAGCTACCCATGGAAAATGCGCCCATGTTGTTCCTGATTATAACTATGCATTACACGAATATATGACATCACAGCAGCATTAATTCAGGTCCCCATTTCAGGATCTTGGTGGTCAGGTGATGCTAAGCAGTGAAATTTTTTAGAGTAAAATTTTTACAAATTAGTAATATTTAAGAAATTGATTAAGTAGTAATAAATACGTCATGGTTTGTATTTAATTTAAATCACTCCGTTTACGTTTCTCTGTATCCACAGTTAACAGCATATAATTTTTCCGAGATAAGTTAGTTACAGTTTGCAATAATAACACAGAGTCACCAAAATATATTATAATATGATATAATATTTTACCCACAAGGCCATACTAAAAGAGGGGGGGACAAATGTGACAAATGCACTTGGGAAGCCGAAGCCACTAACATTTTTAAAGTCGTCAAATTAAAACATAACTTTATATTTTTGTATTATTCATTTGTTTAAAAAATATATATTTAATATTTTATATCTATATTAAATATTATTGTGATCAAAACAATTATTATTAACTATTTCTACAGCTTAAAAATCTTAAAAGGGTTATCTGATTATTTTTGAATAATATTAGTTGTTTATTGATAATTTAAAAAATTATAATATGAATAATGTATCTTATACGTATTTGTATTGCCATGATAAGGCAGTTAGATTTGAATCTGATATCTAACAAATATAACTATGGAAAAAAAATATTCTTAAAACATCAGCTAGGTATCTGGTATAGAAGTAAAAAAGTTAAAAGGTAAGTTATAAGTTACTTTTTTTATAAATTTCAACTTTACTAATTACAAAAAAGTCGTTCAGTAGATAACCGCTCTGCTACACATTATACTGTACAAGTATCAAGTGCACCTCGTTGAGTATAAACACTATAATTTATGTGTTTAATTTTAAATCAATAATAAATCGTATATAATGAAATATGATTCTGAACGAAGACAGTCTAACTTTTTGGTAACAAAAGTTACCAAACAGATATTTTAATAATAATGTTACAATTTAAACGAATATTCATATTAGATTCTGAGTGGACTGATGTATTGATTTTGCAATCATGTGTGTTTTTTTGCGTTTGAAAATATTTATACTTAGTAGAAATAACGCTTAAATTTTCGGCTTCAATGTTTTTTCTGATAGGAAAGGGAATTTAGTTGGTACTTTGGAAGATCAAAGGTAAGAAATTCCAAGTCTTTTCCGTAATATATGGGAGAAATTATGGAAAACGGGAATTTTTAAGTAAAAACAGTTTTTGACAAAATCGATTTTCTTATATTTTGTTGCAATTCAAAAACCAATAATTGTAAATACTTAAATTTTCATCAGATGCTTTTACTATAATTTCCTACATATTGTGTAATTTTCAAAAAAATTTAACTCATTTGAGCTTTTATAAACATTTAAAATTTAAATATTTTTAAATAAAACGTCAATTAAAAAAAAATTCGGTCTGAAAACGCTTGAAAACTTAATATGTATATACAAGATTTTTCATAAATTTTAACAAGTCATTTAAAAGTATAATAGATATATAGGTACGATTTCTTATTTTATCGTATAAGCATTTGAAGTTCAAATTTTGACAAAATAACGAAAATTTGCAATTTTTTTTATTAAAAGTGTATAAAATATTAAATTTTTAAAGCTAAGACTTGGAGATCACGAACATTTGCACGTTCTTTTGTAGTTGAAAATGTATAAAATATTCAAAATATGTAGCTAATGCTTGGGTTATAAGCTTTAAACCCTTACAAATTTAAGCTATTTACACCTTTTTTTTGGATTATCGATAACCGGGAGATAACCGCTTTTGCATTACTTCTTCCCGGCCACCATCGTTTATTAAACATCAACTTTATTTATTTATTACAATCAGTAAACAAACATCAACACAACTATAAATATTTACATGCGTTAGAAACTAATAAAATACTTATGCTACAGGCGAGTACTTTCGCAAGCATTAGAGTACAATAAACTACAGCTACTCTCTACAATACGATACAGTAATTAGACTACTAATAACATTGCTACCAGTGCAACTGCTAACCGGTGACTACAATTACAAGCTTAAAAATACTACAAGCTGACTAATACTTACAGTTTTTACAACGTTTAATTTACAATTTACAATGAACTAGGCTCTACAAAAATACGAGAGGAGATCCAAAACGTTATCAGGTCACAGTTTTCTCTTGATCACAGATATTAGCTCAACTCTCTCATTTGCTGAGAACAGGCACAGGAAAATAGTATGTTCGGCAGTATTTTCCGGATCATCACAATGTACGCAGAATGAGCTCATGGCCCTCTCTCTGGATCATAGATACTTCGGAAAGCACCCATGACTAGATAGAGCTTGCGCCATATAAAAGCTGCATTCTGTTGGCCCATGGTATCACATCTGGAATAATCACTCCTGGGCTAGGATGCTTTGAAGTAGCTGCTCCAGAGGACTTGTCACTGAATAACAGTCTTACAGCATTAGGCTGCTAACGACACCTAACTACCGTTTGTTTTGACTTCTGCGATCCTTTGTCTCAGAGGCCAGGAAGAATATTGAAGGCATGTGGGCTAGGATTAAAGCTATGTCAGCGATAAACTTATAGCATACCTCAACTCACAGGACAGCATACCTGTGCGCTTAGACGAGTAGATCTTTAGATTTATGGTACTTATTAACAGTGTCTGTTCAGACTTGAGCTCCGTACAGAAGTCTGCTATAAACAACGCTCATGAGCAACTGACGTTTCTTGCATGAGTGGCCACCAATATTGGACATGATCCTGTCGAAGGCTGCAGCTACCTTTCTGGCACCGGCTGCAACTATCATAAAAGAAAGCCTAATGTCGAGGTAGACTCCCGAATAACGTATCATTCGCTTGGTTGGAACGGGGTACCCACTTACTTGAAGAGCTGACTCTTAATAGTTCTTCTTATTCGTCAGGATGGCACACACGGCCTTCTTGTGGGCAAAGGATACATCATTTTCTTTCATCCAACAGTCTACGCTGACCTATACTGGATTAACTAGTTGTTCAAGGAGTCCTGGAATCATGAGCCACCGCTACTAGAGGCACGTCATCTGCAAAAGCTATCAGCTTGACCACCCTCAGGACTGGGATACTGAAAACTGGTTTGTAGAACAAGTTTCAGAGAGTCGAGCTTAGGACTAACCTTTGAAGAACCCCATAGAAAACCAGATGGCTGTATCCGGGGATGGCCATGTCATCAAGCAGGATGCAGTGGTTCGTCATGTATAACCTTAATTTTAAAATGCTGGTTAAGTAGCGTGGGACACCGGACCTCTGTAGAGCATAATTTATTAGGTTCCAAGATGGTTGAACGCGTTTTTGACATCACTAGGGCATTTACACTTATATTAAATGATGATTATATTCTCTATAATATGACTTTAATATTACTTGATACAGGTAAGTACCTACGTTTTGTATAATTTCAATTGAACATATCACAGAGATGCAGCTGATATCGTACTAGTCTGTGTATGCACTGCCCATCAATTTTGGCATAACAGGTATTGACATTTAGAAGAAAAAAATTAACGTTGATATTTTTCAGTTCTTATTATTGTGCATTTCCTATGGGCATTCAAAAATAGAACTTTTTAAGTTTTATAGGATTATAGGAGAAGGCTTTTTAAAATAACGGTTAACACTAGATTACTAAACATCAACAATTTAAAGACTTAAATGTACAAAATTAAAAACACAAGCATTTTTCAAGAGAAGGGTTGTAGCCACTAAAAATAATCTCTCTATAGTGAAAAAATCTAATTAAAATAAAAAAAAAAATTTAGTCCTTTTAAATGTCAGGTAAAATTACTTCCAATTTTTTTGTTAGTCCAGTGATGGTTTGAGCTTTAGTATCATATACGAATTACTGAAAGTCAAATACCTTGGGGTAACATTAGACAAACGACTTATGTGACGACCTCACATTTTAACCAAATTTCAAAAAGCATACTAGCGTTTTTCAATGCTTTATCATATTCTAAATAAAAATCACAATACACAAAAAATGCTCTTTCTTAATCTACAAACAAATCATACGTTCAGTTCTCACTTATGCTTGTCCGATATGAGGTAAATGTGAACATTGACACATTAAAAAAATACAAATTGTTCAAAATAAAGTCTAAGAATAATTTCAAAATGCTTCATTGGTTCGTAAGAAATACAAATATTCACAAAGACTTCCAAATTCAAAAAATAAAAGACCACATAAAAACCTTATCAAAAAACTTCCATAGCTCACTTCCAAACTCAATAGGTGCAATTCATTACAATCTCCACATACATCCAACACAACATTGATTAAATGGGGTTGTCCCCATGATCTTCTATGATAAGCAAACCCATATAACATCAAATATGCATTACTACACAAACACTTCTTCTAAAGCATCCTTACTACGTTAAGAACTCTGTTATATTATATTACTGTTATTACTGTCATTAACTTTTAAGATATTAACTTACATTATATATAGAACTTATGTAAATTTATTTATAAGACTATAACCACCATGTTAAAATTGTCAAATTGTTACAATATCCATAAATATAGATAGCTAGGAATATTTTATTTTTATTCGATAAAGAGTTTACAATTTAGTGTTAATATTTTTGTTTTATTTAATTTTTATGTAATCGTTATTGTAACCAAGTTATGACATTATCGTAAACTCTTCGTCTAAATAATATGAGTATCATACTATTGACATTATGCCTGATTTATTTTTTTAATACAGTATTTCGATTTAAAGACTCACATCTTGCCACTGTTAGTCTAAAAAAATTTTTGTAATAATTCAGTAATTTAAGTAAAATGTTAAGTACATATATAAACATTTGAAAAAAATATTGAGACATTGAAATGTATCAAATTTAAAACTTCAATTAGCAATAGCATCTACCTACCATAATATTTTTTGGATAAATAATGAATTTTTTTTTTTTTTTTTT
>JACXSJ010000529.1:0-100226 GCA_014851325.1 Pentalonia nigronervosa | reverse complement strand
GTAAAAGTTAATTTATAATATGTATCAATAGAAACTGAAATACGTTCATCATTTTCATGAATTTATAAAATAAATTAAGTAAATCGGTAATTCGGTTACCGAACTTTAACATCTAGTCCAGTAACACCCGCTTGTTGTCCTCGAAGGTTGCAAAGTAGATGCTTCTATTTATATGTGGCCAATGATCACTTTTTTTTTAAAAAACAATATAGCAAAAATATAGTTAAGTGAAAAATATTAACTAGACTTGACTTTAAAATTAATTAATTAGTAACTGCATATCATGGAGAATGTTTTGTGATTTAATTAAGAACAAAATAACTTTTAACTCAACTTTAACTTTTTTACTCGTTTATGCACACTGCTCAGCCTTACATAATATTAAACCTACCTAATTTATTTCAATAGATCAATGACTATATTATAACAATTATAAATTTTAACAACAGTTCTAAAGGCACTACCTATTAAGTCAACATTAAAAAAAAAAAAATTCAAGCACTTGCGATAATTTAATGAATCTTCGTGCCTAAGCTCTCGTAAATGATGCTATTTACGAGACTGAAATGACTGTCGCACTATTATCGAGCGTTTCGAATAATTTTCATCTCCTCTACACCAATTAAATCCCAGACGTTTAAAATATATTACTAATTTCACGTTTGATTTTTAAATTATAGTAAAAATATAAGGTACGCTTACTCTTATTTATGTAAGATTTATGTTCTCTCAGACTGCAGGCATAAACACGACTTCATTAAAAGTTACGCAATATAAATTGTTTTTATTTTACTCGCCGATACCAATAATAAAAATAATAATAATGCTAAAGTATTGGTGTTTTTATCTAACAAGGTAAACAGTAAAATTTTAATTAACATTGAGTTTAATGACTCAAATAAGTTTTGTTCTTGAATTTAAACGTTTAATGGGATTTAAGTATAAAATAATATGTAGATATCAGCTGTATAAGCAATTAATGAATTAAAGTTAATGAAATAGCTACTAAAAATAAAAAAATTTGTTATTGAAAACAATTGAAAAACAATTCACAAATTATCATTATTTTATCAAAATTTGAACTTCAAATGCTTATATAAAAAAAATTATGCCTCTGAATTTTTTATATTTTTAAATAGCTATAGTAACAATTTATGAGGAACCTTATGCCTAATGTTAAGTTTTCAAACTTTTTGACCGAAAATTTTTTTTTCAATTGACGTTTTATTTATATAAATACAACTAAAAAAGGTTGGCAAGTTTGATCACTGTAATAAATATGTTAAATTTGAATTCGAAATTATTGCATACGAAAAAAAATTCTGATCAAAAACGATCTGCCTATCAGCCTATATTGCTAGGTATAGTTTATAGCTTTATTGCTACGCTGTAGGTTGTATTACCTTTTGAAATAAACATTGCATTTGAAAATGCTATTATGTATATAAAATATATTAATACAATTTAAAAGTTTCAAGTACCTACAAATAAAATGTTTAAATTACAACAACATATTTATTAACTAAAATTATTATTCTTAATATAAATATCTTTTATCGTTTGAATTCGAACTTAAAATTTCTATAAAAAAACTTTTTATATTTTTTTATTATTTTGTGGTTATACTATGGGCTAGTTATGAAAAATTAATTATAATATTGATTTTTTCAAAAACTAATTTCATCTTGACGCTTTTGAAAAGTACTGATAATTTTCAATATTAACCTTTTAAAAGTACCAACTTGATACAATTTACTATCAGAAACCACCTTCGAAGTTAAAAGTATTATTATAATTACTTATCATAAGTATACATGTGTATAGGTACACAAAAAATAAAAATAAAAAAAACACACATTATTGTAAAATCAATACCTTTGTCGTTCCTCTCAAAATCTAAAATCAAATATTCTGTGTAGTTATTAGTGTCTCATATAAGTACTATCTAAGGATAATCGATTTGAATTTTGGTGCAAATTAAAATTCTTATTTTTATTAATAAATATGGTATAAATTACAAACAGTTTTCAAAAATGTTTGTATGAACTACATAATATTTTTTATATATTTTGGGCACATTCTAGTGCAAATTCATGTTTCAAAAATAAACTGAAATTTCCTTTTACTTATTATTAGGTGCCATTTAAGTCACATTTATTTTGTAAAATTTTAAACGTAAAAAATACAATATTAAAGTTAAAACATTAAATTATTCTATACGAAAATTAATCTGATATTTTCATTCATTAATGTAGATCAAATAATTGTAATTCTGTATAATCAAAATTGTTATTTAGTAAATGATAGACAACAATGTATATTTGTTTACCTACACCAAAATAATCACGGCGTGATATAAAGAATTAACGAATGTTGTGATAATAATAATTATGTGCCCATTTTTCAGTCACAACATAAACAAATATAACACGACGTTTATCTTTATACTATTGAGATTAGAGACTAAAAAGTGTATTCCCGTGTTTGAAATGAGACCAAAAAATATACTTTTAATTTCTTCTAAGAATGGTTTGAATAATTAAATGAATACTACACACTTCTAAACGTGTGAAAAAATGCATTATAAAAAAAAGCACACTTCGCTTATAACGCTAACTCGCCAACTTTCTAAGAGTAATTTAAGAATATATATCAGATTAAATACAACAAATCCAAGGTACTAATGTTTTAAATTATTAAAACTTGACCAAGTCTACCCAATATCTTATAATTGGTGTGTCATTCTAAGATTTCTATAAGCAGATAAACGTAATAACAATTAGTTATATGAATTGGTGCTATAGTATAATAGGTACACGTAAAAAGATGACAGTAAACGATTCATTAATGCGAATTTGACAAGTCATCGTAATATTTAAAAATGAAAGACATAACAGATACGTTATTTGTTCATGACGCAAAATGTATATACAAGTATAATATTGAACAAGAAACAATAACATAACACGAAAAACTAGACAGGAAACTTGTGTCATTTGGTCATTTCAGTGCTGGATATACAGAATGGTCCATTTAATAAGCGTCAACACTAGTTATTTCAAAAACATTTTTTTTACATAATTTAATGTAATTTTAGAACAACATTTCAGAAAAAAATATGTATAATTATCATTATCGTGATTCTAGAATAAATAAAAGAACTTCTGTATAATAATTTTAAACTTTAATTTACAATATATCAATAAACTTTTTATTGAAACTATTTTTTTTTTTAATAACTATCGATAATTATAATAATATATTATAATTTTTATCAGAAATATTATTGATAAGGAGATTATTTTAAAGGTAAATACTATTAAATTCATTATCTTGATAAAAAAAATTTTGAAATTATTTATTTTTACATAATTTGAAGTAATTTCAAAACAATATTTCTAACTTTTTTTTTATTATTATTTACATTTTAACTTTCATAAATAACAGCGTTTATTTTTTATTTCAGAATATTCTTTTGATAATTTCAATACTCATAAATCTAGTTTTGAACGAGTAGTTAATAGTAATAATAGTACTATAGTAGAAGTCAATTATAAGTAAGGCTTGGATTTTTATGCAAAAATTATTGTTAAATATGCATATTTTTGAACTCCAAAAATCAAAAATATACTAAAAAAAGTTCTTTATTATGTGCTAAAAAAATTTAACTTTTAAGCTTTAAACTTTTAAAAATGCATATAATTTTTTAAAAGCGTTGGGATAAACAAAAAAAAAAAATAATGAAGAAAAAACGGGAATTTTCAAACAATACCAATTTTTGATGAAATCAATTATGTTTTATGGTGAAATAAAAAAAAAAAAATAACTGTAGATACATGAAATTTTTACGAAATGTTTATATAAGCGTTTTCCATGCACCATAAAAATGTTAATATATTTTGACTCTTTTTGAGTTATTTATAGACATGAGAAATTATCATTATAATTTATATATTATTGTCGATAAAAATGTTTTAATCGGCCAAAAAAACTTTAAAATGAAATAAAGGTTCCTCGTAACATATTATTGGTAAAAATTTTAAAAAATGTGAAATTCACAATAGATTTTTATAAACTTCTAAAGTTAAAATTTCGCAAAATACTTCAATTTCACTAACCTAACCTTGCAATTATTTTTGATTTAAAAATTTATAAAAATATTTCAATTCGAACCTAAGATATAAAAACTAATCACAAGATTCATAATAAATTTTTATATCTTTTACAAAAACAAAAAAGTTTACCAGAAAATCTAACTAATTTTTTATGAGAAATTGACGTTGGATATTCACCAGTCAACTACTGATTTCTCAGGAAACGATTTTCTTATAAGATTCTAATTCCAAAACTAATGATTATAGACACTTAAAATTATCATTTTCTTTACACCATACAATTTTAAAAATATTTTTATTGTTTTGATTTAATTGTAGGCATGAGAATTTTTCAATTTCATTAAAATTTTTTTATTTTATAAATATCAATAAAAAATTTAAGTTGGGTCAAAAAGTTTAAATAATTTAATACAAGACTTCTCATAAGCTGTTTTAATAGCATTGGAAAAATATCAATAATATATATTTACACTTTATAAGCATAAAGTTAAAATTTTAACAAGAATTATCAAAATATTGAACATTTTTAAATGATATTGTATTTAAAATCCCCCACCAAAAAATCTAAAAAATATATTCACGTGCATTCAACATCCATGATTGTTTTTTATAGATATTATAAGTTAAAAATTAGACGAAATTAGATATTTTAACAAAGAATAATAATGTTAGTTATTTCGTTGTAATTTAAAAATATTATTAGTATGGACTTGAAACTTTTAAAATACATTATTATAATTTATACACACAATGACATTTTCAAATGCAATGTTTTTGCAAAAATTAATTCAACTGTATTATGTTCTATATTATTAATAGTAAAATGAATTCCTTTCACAGCAATAATATTATAAAATATGCTTAGTATTGTGTGCTGACAGCTCGTCTTTGCTAAGAATTCGTATTTCATATCATTAAATTCAATGAGCGGTATCCACTTTCTGACTTTTTTCTTAGTTAAAATTTGTAATTACTTGCTATTTGAATATCGAATTTTTGTTTATTTTTAACTAAAACCTAAATTAAATAAATTTAGATTTTAGAAAATCTACATACCTATTTTGTGATATAAAATTGAAAATTTACCAAAAAATCTTATTGTAATTTATGAAAAATGTTCCTATAAATTATTTTATCATAAATATAATCATAGATAAAGCGTTTGTTACACATTGTTTCACTATTACAATGTGAGTAACAAATAACAATATATAATACCATTAATATTGTTAACACAAATACCCCAAAGTCATATTTCCCTACATAAGGACTTATTTTATTCAATAATTACCAAATACTTAAATTAATTTTAATTAACATTTAAATTGATGTGTGTACAGGTGATAGTTTCTTTAATCGAGGCCACACAAATGGTTTTCTCATATGCCAGAGTAACCAATTGCAACCATTTATATACAAAAAAACACTAATTTCTGCCATTACTAAGTTTTAATCAGTAGCAACCAATTAAAAACAAAAATAACTTTCTATTTTTATCGTTAATCTCAAAACCCACATGTAAGCCCCTTTTTAAAAAGGAATTTTTGAATACCCTTGCCAAGTGCACCCAGCACCTCTACATAATGGTACAATGAAATGTACTATGATGAAATTATTATGAAAATTTTAAGTCTCCGACTATCATAGTTTAGGTTCTACCTTTTATGTTAATCAGTCAACCAGTCTGTCAGTTAGGACACGTTCGATTAAATATAATTTAGATGATTAAAAATTATAGTTGTTATAAAATATAATATTATATCATATTATTTTTACATTGCTGTAAAAATAACTGATGACGAATGCTTTATTTAATTCTCAAACTTTATGACCTAAAATCAAAAACGTTATCACTATAAGTTTAAACTAATTCAAAAATTTCATATGTCATTAATTATCTCAAATAAATGTTGAAAAATTTAATAATATTGTGTCTAGAAAATGCTATTATAAAAAAAATGGCTCTCCGGTTATTTATTTTCAAATTACAACACAAAAATAAAATCAATTTTATCAAAAATTGATGTTGCATAAATATTCTTCTTTTTTTAGTTTTTCCTAATTATTCGAATAACCATAAAGATTTTTTTTTAATTTTGATACTTAAGTTCAATCAAATATATTTTTTTTTACCGGAAATTTTTTATTGCAATATAAGCAGAGACATAATTCAAAATTCGAATACAGTGAAAGCTCTAAATACCGGACACTTTCGGTCGTCGCCGTAATTTTGTCCGTTATTTAGAGGTGTTTGCTATTCAGATAGGAAAAGGGAGGGGAGAGGTAAATTCTCAAAAATAACTTGAAGAAATTAATAACTACATATTTACAACATTTATTATTTATATAATATTTATAATACAATGATATTTGTATATTTGTATTATTTTAATGCAAATATTAATTGTATATATTATTATTTAAAATTATGATATTATTATGTATGTAAAAATTAGTGAAAATGTTGATGCATAATAATTTAACACAAACACCCATATTTGTATTACATGCTCGAAATTCAAGAATCTCAATTTTTTTAGAAAAATCTAATGAAACAAAATCCTATACTTGAATTATTTTAGCCATTCAACTGTTGTGTAACTTTTGATTGAATACTTATTAAAATGGAAAATGTATTAAACTACTACATGTTTTTATAATTTATAAACAATAATTGATTATACTATAAATTCATGAGAATAAAAATGTCAACACTATTAGTTAATCTAGTTGATCCAACGTGTATGAAAATTGCATATACAGAACGCCGTCATATATAATATATTATTTATTATTAATTATAACCACGGACAAGGATCTCAAAATGTAACAGAAAATAATATCTTATGCTTATACATATGTTATGAAAGATAATCATTACTCATGTGCTTGTTGAGATGACAAAACATCCATTGACATAATATCAACTGCATATTTATATTAAATGACCTATGATTATATTTAGTACGATTGGTAAGTATATTTGATAATATAACTGTTTAACTGCCTACCATTTCGAACCAAATACTATAATTTATATTAATCATTATAATATGTAGCTTATATTTTATCGTCTGTGTGATTATTTGTGTATGCCAACGAATTTGTCTTGTTTTAAATTTTAAACATACTTAGCGTAACTAATAACATTTTAACATGTTCTAGGCAGTGAATACTGAAAAGGCACCTTACCAATTGCACAGTATCTGTCATATATTCATGTATGTCTAAGTTTTGAAAAACCAGTAAAACAAACATAAAATACTAATTAAGAAAACAAACACATCAATAATTACAGTTTATAATATAATATTATTTATTAAATTAAAATCCAACTGTTATAATAATTGCAATAATACGCATGTATGTTCTATAAATTATTAACTAAATAATATAATATAATCAATATTAAAGCAGTGCAACAGGCAATAGTTTAAACTTTAAACTGAAAACTATAAAACTGTATTCTTAAACTTAAGATAAGGTAACGATGAAATCTACAAACATTCAGAACCTCGACTTCTCAGATAAAATGAGCTTAACGTTGTTAATTCATCAATTTAGCTGTGGTAACTTGTGTTTTATAATTACACAATATTGTGAAATAAATCGATATCATTTGTTCCAATATTTTATAGCATAAATGAATAATATAAATTAAATATGCATTTCAATCATTTTTCTTTTAAGTTCTAACACGAGTTAACAATAGAATAGAAAACGAGTAGATCTATAATATATTTGATTGATTGACCGGATCCCTATAATACATCTCATGTCCTTGGTATGCTTATAATCTCCTAGAATGTTTTCCCGCCGCAGACCACATAGTCACTGACGTACCCTTCCACGGGCCCTCCAAAGTTATCTGCCACTGACTCACCAGGCCTTATTTACCTGACCCTGTGCCACCTTCACTGAGTTTTTCCCAACAATCTTTACTCTATCGCTAAATCTTTATATTTTATATTTCCTTTTTTTAAATTTATATATATATTTATATATATATATATAATATGCAGTGATAATGCAGTGTATTAATATAAATATTTAATTTTCCTTTCCTTTCATTGTATATTATTGGTGTTTTTTAATACCACGTAATGTGTGCTATTTTTTTTTTCGTAATTATTTTATAAAGTGTTTTATGCTTATGGGTAACTACCATCGGTTTATCAAATAAGTATAAATTTTTTTTGAAAATGTCGTAATTTGTAATTGGTTTCGTCGTGTTAAAACCGAGCTTATTCATCAATTTTGTTTAAAAGTCGCATATGTTATTGTTAATATTTTTATCTTTATGTATTAATAATATGTAATACATTCTGTGTCGTATTTTGAATTTTATTCTATTAAAGTTATCATTATTATGTAATAATAATTATGATGCATTAAATTTATGTTTTAATATACCTACAATTGGACGAATATATTATAATGCTTTATTTATGAAAAATATCTCAGGGTATGAATGTCTTAGAGATTTCGAGTTTTGGCTATCTGCCTATTATTTACATTAAAGCCGGATTTGACTTAGACCAGTAGTTTTTAAGTTCATTACTAAAGTATTTAATTTTATTAATGATTTTATTAATGTCCCAGTATTCCTCGAATAATAAAAATAATAAGGTTGTTGTTCATATTTACAGTATAATAATATAGTTAGTTCATTATATAATAAATCATTATGGCGTTATATACGTCTGATCGGGAGTTCGTATGGGATGCGTTTTGTTGTATGTAAGTAGGTGTATAATTTTATTTTATTCAATTTACGGACATGTGTCCAATATACAATTTAATTATAAGATAACATAACAGAGTATTTTCATAACTATAATAATTTATAATAATAGTATAAGTAATATAATTTAACTTTCTGTCTATTCGAAAGTATACATAAAGAAGACAAGAAAACAAAAAAATGTGTTATAAAAATAAGAGGTATAATAATAGTCTAACGTGCGACTATTCTAGGTATATTATATAAAAATGAATGTTTTTTTTTTTTCGAGGATTGCTATTGGTCATATATTATTATAATACTATTACAATTAATAGAAATATTGTATGTTAGAAATTTTTTCATAAATATATTTATAAAATAAACAAATATTTTGCACGGGCGACGCTGGGCGGAACAGCTAGTATATTATAAAATGTAAGCATATGGCTTTTATAAGATTACAGACGAAATTAGGGGTAATATGAATCTGTTAAAAAAGTCATGTTGAATGATAAAAAAATTTTAGCAAAGCTCCAAGTCGTAGTTTATTTTTTAAAATCTAAAGTCCCACTATTTGTCTGTCTCTAGAACCAGTTATTAACTGTTGGGGTACATACGTTAAGGAAGCAAATTAAATAGTTTCTGCATAATTTGTATTTTTGTATTGCATATTATAACGTATATTTTACGGTTTTTTGAGTATATTATAGAGCTACTTTCGATTACTGGTTATAATCCCATTCGACAGTGTAATATATGGTTACACCCACGAATATAATGTATTTTTTTTTAATTTAGATGTCCGATTTTTTATGAATCTTAATACACTTAAACCTACTCACGCTGAAAGTAACTGATAATTAGACACTCAATCACAGCTTTCAACTTGAAATTTTTGTTAACATAGGCACAAAAAAGCCCAAACAAAAATGGGGACTTTATATCCAAATCCAATCTACCTCACAGGCGAATTACCTAGATACATACTTCAGTTTTAATCTTTTTTTGCATAAGTACTTACAAAAAAAAAAATCACTCTACAAAAACCAGAACGCCGTAGAGCGCCTAGCATTTCAGAGGAGATAGTCAACCGCAGTCGAAGGTCTATTAAGCTTACGACTATGTTCTTAATTAAAATTGCGTTTAAATTTATATAAATATTCTATTTTACTTATAAAGTAACTAAAAATGTGTTTTACTTATTGCATACCGATCTCTCTCGAAAACATCTCAAGAACAAAACAACGTACTACGTCGTTAAATAATTATGTACCGATCGTCGTATCCTTCACAGCGATTACTACACCAGCGATGACTGATAACTGCATAGAGACTCAAACTCAGCTTTCTGCATCTTTTCTACATTAAAAAAAAAACACACCATCATACTACCAAACCAATGGTACTAACACAACAAAACTAAACTTGCTCCTTAGTAAACTTAGATCTACACATACTTATTCAAGTAGGTATACCTATAAGTACTCGTATATTCCCAACCAAGAAGCGAGGTTTATTTTACACCGAGGCCCACCAAATATCCTAAGTATCTTGATAAGTTTAAATTTTTAAAATTATTTATTACAAGATAAAAGCTAATATAGTAAATATTAATGATAATTAAATTTATTGGTTTCTTTTTTTATTCTAAAACATTTCTTATAAATAGAGCTATACGAGTAGGTATCTACTATTTTGATATTTGTTTTTACAAAATACTCATTTATATAGAAATAATTTGTAACGATTTACTGATTGACTCGTTATTTATGTCGCACTCAGAGTTTAGCAAATTTGCTTAAGTTAACAGAACACAAGATCGTTGAGTACGAGCATAAATATTATTGACATAGCCAGTAGTCGGGTTTGAATTGCGAAGTAAAGACAATCGTTCTTTAAAATTATATTATAATTCGATTTACTATAGGTATAATAACCTAGCTTATAGTTAAATCATAATACATAATTAATTATTTCAACTCATACTCCGCTATTTCTGTAATTTTCAATAAACTACCCCCAAGAACAGGATTCCTCAGGTAATAGTGTGCTGTATAATAATATTACTATTTCAAACATTTAATAAACCTTTGTATGCGTTACTATATCGACTTCGATTGTGTTAGTTTATGAACGCAGTTCATAAATTTCTAGGACCTGTAAAATATAACTTAGAAAACTTTATTTATATCGATACAACAATCTGGTTCTTAAGACCGGTTCGTGTAGTAGGAATAGCTAACCAACTACTCCTTAACTGGATAGGATTAGCTATAAATATCGACAACCACTTTGTTTTAAAAGACGAAGGAGGTGTGTTGCAAATTTATAAGATATTATAAGAACATATTAACACTATATTACATAAACACAAGCATAAACATAATAATATAATAATTAAATGTCAATGTTATTAAAATGCAAACGTTAACATAAGCACATTATATATATAAATAAAAAATAAAATAAGTATTGTTTTTAATCCCCTTTGTTTGTAAATATAAATGCCATACTCTCTGGAATATTTCAACATTGTTCTACAAATTTACACGTCTTATATTATTTGTTATAATAATTAGACAACAATCGCTTTGACGACAGAGGTCATATATTTACTGCATATATATCCGCATAATTCGTAAACAAATATAATTACTATTTGAGTACGTCTACGTAATATTCTCTACATAATTATTAAGATTAAATCAACAACAAATTAATTAACTCGTTACAAGTGTTTTATGTGTTTTTTAATCAAAAAATTATTATTATCTATGTCGAATCAAACTTCTAGAGTGATATTAGTACTTTCGTTGATTTTAAGACAAAATTCCAAACTCAGAAAATCTATAGTCAAAAAATCAAATTTGTGCATGAGTGGTTAATTTTATTTTATTTGTTATTAAATATTTTGATAATTTTTTTTTTTTTGCTAGTTTAATTGTGATCAACTAAATGAGTACTAACAGTATATTTAAAATTGTCATACATAGGTATGTTGTTAAATATAAATAAGTCAGTTAAATAATTTCAAAAAATCTTACTTTACTTATTTGGCGCCAAAAAAATATTTAAAACTTAAAAAAAACTCTTTACAAAATTAATTTTTTATCTGAAATTGTACTTATTGTACTTATTGATAACAAATTATTAATAAATATAACAACCTTAATAATTTCGATATTGTACATAGAAAAATTATCCATACATCTTATTTAAAACATACTCATTACAGAAAAAAACTAACTGTCCACGCACACAAGCAAACACGACATAGGTACGACACTGAGCATTACTCAATAAACGATTTTTAATTATATTCGTCCGTTTTCCCAATGATAAAATTATATCGAAAAATATATATATGCCATCGATAAAATTCCGATTGTGTCTGCATCATGTTAAGTTGTTGGTTAATTGTGAAACTAATTTCTCGGGGTATACATATTAAGTAGGATTTATTGTTATTGAATTTTTCATACGTTTGATATTTTTACTAAACGCCCTTCCGTTAATTGTTAATCAAGAGTTAATGTAGAACCATTACTTACTAAATTCTAATCTAGCATACATTTTTGTAAATATGTGACTGGACAAAAGTGACTGGATTTATTTTTATTTTGCTATGATTACTGATTAGACATTTTACTATCGCGAACAACGTTACAGCAATAACACCACATTGTTATAAGTTTATCATTACCCATTCATTCGTCGAATAATTGTAGTCAGAACAGGTTGTAAGTACCCAAAATTCAGGTATATACAAATTCTAAAATCAAACCTTTTTTCGCTTTGGCGCAAACGAATAACTTCTATTATTGTTTATTTTTCGTTTTCGTTATGTTCTTATTTTTGAACACAAAGGACGCAGGTTATGATGTCTGACAAACCTGACCCCTGTGATGTGTAATGGCGATAATTGTCATAATGATGATAATGATGATCTTATTGATGGTGTTAATCTAAGCGCAATCCGTTTCCTTGAGAAAATAAGTGAGCGAACAGAACGACTGCAACGACCTTAAGCGCGAAAACATAATTTCCCACATACCTGCAAATTGTGTTTCTATATCTAAGTATTATGTGAATACCTATAGAAACGTTGTCGGTCACCGAAGTATAATGTGTAGACAATAATTATTATGGTTTATGAATCGTACAGCGTTTAAGGAAAAATTGATGACGCGTATCATACCTATGCATATTATACTGTATCATCGACGAAAATGACCGTGTCGGGAAACTCATTGTTATACGCTAAAATAACACTAATTACACGTCTTTGCCGGCATGTAAGTCGTATTCGCTTCCGACCTTGATGCCTTTCTGTTGTCGAAAAAAGGGACATTCTTATAATATATACATACTATTATTTATACTTCTTCAAACTCCGACAACCCGGTGGTACAATTATATCGTACTTCGCGATTGTACTATTATATCTCTTTGTCATCGTAACATACATCACAATATTATATATGATTTTATTCCAGTAGATTTGAGTTTCTTCCGTGTACCTATACATTTTATTAGCCTGTAAATTATTATACCACCACGGACAATAGAGCACATAAATAATATGTGTGTAATTATTATTACATTAAATATTATAATTATTACAATTCCGGAAGTGATGAGTTATTATCAGTTTCTTATTTTTTCTGATGATACCTATTAAGCTTTTCCTTGAAGTAAATGCTATTGACGATTGACTGTATTTCCAGGAAGATATCAATCGAATGATTTTATGGATAAGTAATGCCGTATCACCCGTATCTTCGAGTGATACGCTCTAAGACCTGATGACCATCTAACCTTCGTACATTTTACATTCTCACAATTCAATTAAGACAATAGGATCAGCACTGTTAGCTTGTACGAGGTACGATGGTATACGCTTATTCAACGTCCGTTTCTTCAAGACAAAGAATAACTCCCACCAAAACTAATTGGATCAGCCTAGCTTAACTTATAGATGTTATGGACGCCATACGACTTGAAACGATATTTAAAGACAGTTTTCGATTGAAAACACTTTAATTGATATAAATATAAAAAATGTAAAACAAACACTTAGAGTACGATTCCTAAGAACGCGTCTGTAAACGCGCGACCGACGTGGCTGACGCTGTGCGACTTTAATTTTAACTGCTTTGCCTATTTTTAAATAAAACCTATTCCCAACACCGCCGCGCGGTTGTTGAATCTAATCGCGCGACTGACGACCGCTCAGTAGGCGGTCAAAACGCACGAGACGCGCGACCGATCATCGTTGACTTGTTGATCTAATTTAAAAATATTGGTTTATAAATTCAATATAAATTATAAGTTAGGTTATATTATATTATAATTATAATTATAAATTGATCCCAACTAAGCCTAAAAAATTCCCCGAATTTTCGGTCATCTATTATATATTATAATCCATCATATATTTGTATCTAAAAATGCTTTTCAATTAAAATATTCAAAAAAAAAACCTTCCGTTTTTCTTGCTCGAAGCATATCTTAAACTTTTTTTTTGTTTTATTTGATAATATTTCGTTTATAAGAATTTCTTCTTCGTCTACTTCTTCTAAAAGCAGATATAATGACATTTTTGTCTTTTTGCTAAGCGACGTGACTATAAACTCAAAACACAATACAAACGTACAAACTATGTTGATATTAATGATAAAGGAGTATGACAATACGATAACAATGTACATTATAGACCTGCCGCCCGTCTCTTGCTACTGCGTTTTGTAGTTGTACGAAATGCCTATTCAGTCGCGCCGCAAAAATTCGAATCGCACAGCGTCAGCCGCCTTCTACAGACGCGTTCTTAGGAATCGCACCTTTGGCCCGTTCGACAATTATTCACACGCGTACGATCGTCACCCATACGCTTCTGCCGAGCTCACGACAGCAGGCCGGACTCTCCATGCATGTGCGTGCGGCGATAATGAATAGTAACATTTTGATGTCGCCTCAGTACATTTTAACTTCGTTGGCCTGATCTAATAATTATTTACTTATTCGCTGAAATATATTTTTACGTCGATACTACATAATATGTATTGTAATTTACAATAAAAGACTGTCTACTGCAGTATACGACGTAAATTTCATCTTTCATTGAAAAATCTCAAAATGTAATGCTATGACCTATTCAAGAATTCGTAATCCTTTAGTGTTTAGTTACCTAATTGACGGGGATAACCTTACTTCATCTATGAATGATCTAGTTTTCAATTTTGATATAATAAAAGTTATGTTTCCGTTAACACATTGAAAATTTCTTTTGTAAAGCACTTATACTATTGAACTCTGTCAAGCGTGTTTTCATTGATTTTAAGTCATTTGTCTCTATTAAATGACTCTATTGCTCAATTGTTCGTTTAGTCTTGAAGTATGGTACAGTAGTCTGGGATACAATATCACTAATACTGCTTGTAATCGGCAATAAAGAACAAGGAAAAAAAGAATAGCACAAAAAAAGAATAACAATTTAATAATTTAAAAAATATTAATTTATTATCATGGAAAAAAAACAATATCACATTATAATTAATAATCACCCATAACACTGCAAACATTTAAAAAAGCTGATAAGTCTAATTATCTACAATACCTATCTATTCATATAAATGCTTCATCATTCTAAGAAATATTGCAACCACTCAGTATTTTGAAAAATTTTTTTTTACATCATTTTATGTCATAAAAACAATATTTTTCTAATATATATGTATTTATTTTTTTTATTTATTAATACGGCTTCAAGGATAAAGTTACTATCCGGAAAAAAAATTAATTTATATTAATATAATATATACATTCATCATAATAATCATATGAGGTAATAAGAGTAATAATAGTAATAATGTACATTTGTGGAGTATTTAAATTCGATTGTACAAATTGGTTTTTTTAAGGAAATACATTAATAAATTTAAAAAAATATAGATACAATATTTTCTAGGTTCGTTAGCTGTAGAAAGATTTTTTCCAAACTCGAAGAATAATATTTTTGTGGTAAATAATGAGTTTCCATCAAAATCAATAAGAATAAGTGCAGCTGGTGCAAACAATAATTAATACGAATATATTTTATCCATAAATGTGAGTAGAGTAATACCATAAGTACGGCATAAATAAAATATTATAAGTAAGTGTATAGTAGAAAATAAGAATAAAAATCAAAAAACTAGCAAGTACATAATATGGCTAGCACACATGCCAAACATTATGCAGCGATACTATCCGGAAATGTATTATTCGGCTATTCTCAAAAACCAGTCAACATAACGAAATTTAATAAATCAAGCAGTAACAATAGTAACAATACGTTATACAATTATAGGTAGCATACTGACGTAGAATTTCCATCGCCTTTTTAATTTGTTGACTTAACATAGTTTCCTGAATAAAATAGAATTCTGAAGGGCATTCTTTATTCATTCTTATACAAACAGTTTAACGTCAAAATGTTTTGTTTTAAATGATCTAAAACTAAAGAATGTTGTGTATTATTGTACTGTAGTAACTTTTAATTGATTTAATACGAATTATCATAAAAACAAACAACGGAAAGATTATAAGATTAAGTACACATTACATACAACATATTACATTACTACACACTAATAATAAATCGAAAACGTTTGCGTTTAGCACAATAAATCTTACGTCGATAGTGGTTGTTATTTTATAACAAATTGCAGTAAATGTGCACCAAAAATGGTTTGTTTGATAATTTTAGTTCAATATTACGTATTCAATATGAATTATATTTTTTATAACTCAGAAGTTTATAGTTTATATATTGAGTTGACTCATTATTTATTATTTATGTAAATTTTGAATATTTTTATTTTTAAAAAAATCTGAAAACGAAGGTAGAAAAATAATTCTTTAATATATTATTATTTATATGATTATGATCAATGTTATAAAACCTTACGATAAAAACCAACCAGTATTTTAGATTCTGAGAGGAGCGATGAATGTATTAATTTTACACTGTTGTGTGTTTTTTTTTATTTTATTTTTTGTATCTGTCATCACGTTTTATGGCAGTAAAAATGTTCCAATTTTCTTCATCAACATCTTTTCTTATAGGAAAGTGAATTTAGATATTACTTTGGAGAGTCAAAAGTACAAAATTTTCAGTAGTTTATAAACGCGCCGGAAAAAACAAAAAAAAAAGTTAATGAAAAACGGGAATTTTTTCGCAAAGCAAATTTTTGACAAAATTTATTTTTATTTTTGATGTAACGAAAGAAATAAAGACTATAAATACATGAAATATTCACCGAATATTTATATAAGTATTTTCTATACACTATAAAATTTTCAAAATATTTAGACATTTTTGAGTTATTTATAAGTATAATGAATTTTTAGGTTTTTTATGTTTTTTATGATTGCCGATAAAAATTTTTCCAGCCGGTTAAAAAACTTGAAAATATAATACAATGTTCTTTATAACTTTTTGTAAGTAAAAATTAAAAAAAAAAGTTAAGCGTAAGTTTCTAATAGTTTTTTTATAAGCATCTAAAATTAAAAATTCGAGAAAATACGTAAAAATCACACAATTTTGCAGTTTTATTTGATTAGGAAATTCATAAAAATTTTTCTATTCAAATCTAAGATTTGGAAATTCAACACAAGGATCTCTAAAAATTTTTCTATCTTTAAAAAAAAAAATTTACCGAAAAGTCAAAGTAATTTTTTATAAGCGTTTGAAATTAGACATTGGATATTCACCAGTTTTCTCCAGGAACAATTTTCTTATTTAAATGTAATTCAAAAGGGAATAATCATAAACATTTGAAAATTTCGCTAAATGTTTAGATTACCATTTTCTATACACTAAAAAAAATTTTAAAATATTTAGATAATTTTTAAACTAATTGTAAGCCTAAGACATTTTTGGTATTTTCAATTTTTTTTTCTTTAAATATCGATAAAAATATTTCGTTGGGTCAAATATTTTGAAAATTTAATACAAGATTCCTCATAAGTTCTATATAAAGTCCTCATAAGTTTGTAAAATCTATAAATTATTTTATCACAAATATGTACATTTTTTATTTTAAAATATATTCATAATAATACTTAAAAATGGAAATAGAACTTTTTGTAAAGATTTTAGTCCAAATGCAGTATTTATATTCATCAACGCAAAATGTACTGTATAGGTTACAAATAGTACTTTTAATTCAATTCAAAATTTAAAACACTAAATTTAAGTGCAAAAAATACAATTTGAAATACTTTTACCAACAGAAATGAATTATACACATTTTTATCAATTTTTAACCATTCTTGTGAGATTTTATAACAATAATTTAATACATATCTGAAAATGACTTCTCCTGAAAAATACATAAAACACCAAAAGTGCTTTTTAAATTATCGGCCCTAAATGTACGAAAATATGTTAAATGATGTGAGTGCAGAATAATACTTCAAAAACATATAAGTATCTATGTACTTATTAGTAAAAATGTGTGTTATTTGCATTATACATCACGCGTTTTACATTGTACTTATATAATATTATTTGATTATTATATAGTACTCTATTATGAACAAATAACGTGGACTCAGTGACAACGAACCTATGGTTTACGAAGTCTATATATGTATACGAAATACAAATACAAGAGTCATCGTCCAATATGGTAAGAATTCGCGTTTACCGACTATCATATTATACTTATTTATATATATATATATATATATAGGTTAGGTACCTACACTTGAGATTTTACTAGCCACATAAAATTGAATGTAATTTTAAAATATCACTGCCACTACGTGTACCTGTTGTAGGTATCTACTGTTTGACGACTCTATCAATCCAAAATGATCTCACGTTACAGGCCGAGAAAGAAAGGTAGAAAAATAAACTATTTTTTTTTTTCGTGTATTGAAGATATTGTATTAAAATAATAAGAAACACGTGTAGTCTTATAAGAACATACTGTTAAGCCATGTCAGTGTTTCCTGAACACCTATTATATTATTATATACATATACCTATATTATTATAGTGTATAAATATTTTAAATAGTACAGGTAAAATTCACTAACATATCATCATGTTTCTAGGATGGTATTTAGGCTGTTAAAAGTTAAAAATTTGTATGATGTCTTCAAAAGACAAGTTTTTATAAGAAATATAATTATTTTTTTTTTTAGTTTTAATAAGTGTTATGTAAACCTACATCAACAAATTTAGTGAAGCAAATTTTTTTACAAAAATATAATATCATATCATAAAAATAAAATACTTTGATACAATTTTATCTTTTATATTGTATAGGTTGTATCTATACATATATATTCTATATGTATACATATCAAAGATTTTCTCAACTATGAATTATGGCTGTAGACCGGCTGTCTGAATGGTTCTTATTCACGCGAAAAGGTTTTTACAAACAATTTAAGGGCGTTCTTTTAAATAGCGTTTATAGATATAATATTTAACATTTATACTTATATTAGAAACTAAACGTGAATACATCATAATTTTCAGAAAAATTATCCGTCAAATAATTTACAGTACCTACATAGAAAAAAAAGGTTCTCACTTGAAAAAAAAAATTTGTATTTCCACAGAACACTCTTTAAGTAGTACAAAAATTCTCAAGCATTTGAAAATATAGTTTTTAAATTTTAAGTAAATTTTAAAATTCCAAAAATCATATTTTAAATAACTGCATTATTAAATAAAAAAAAAGAGGTGCTACAACTACAATAATATTTTTAATAAAGTTATTTCAAGTATTAGGTACATGGAAATTACATAATAATTACAATATTTTTCTATAAATATCGATAGAAAATTGTTTGCTGTATCAAACAGCTTAAAAATCTAATACAGGGTTCATCATAAGAAATTATAATAGCAGTTTAAAAATATAAAAGATACCTAAATAACGGATTTTTATAAAAGCATTTAAAGTTCAAATTTTAAGAAAATTCATCAAAATCACAAAAATTTGCAAAATATTTTGTAGTTAAGAAATTTTAAAATGTTTAATTTTTATAAAGAACTAAATTTTTTATTAGAACTGAAATTTTAAAACAAGGTTTCTATTAAGTAGTTCAAACTGTTACCAAAAAATCTAAATGATATATTGTATTTAGTAAAATAAATTACTTAAATCGCAATAATATCATAAAATGTATTCATCGTTTTTTGTATAGATACAATATATCATTGTATTCAAATTTAATGCATTCATTATTTCTCATTTAACACCAGCTACAGTAAAGTAGAACGGTAACCACTTGCTCCTTTTTTTTCCACTCGAATATTTTGAAAAGTCCTGTGTATTTTTAATTTTAACCTCCTCAAAAAGTAACAACTAGATTCAATTTCCTATCAGAAATCACCCTCAAAGTTGTGGGTCGAAACATTTTTTTACTATAAATCGTGTACACACACTCAAAATAAAACATACACATCGTTGTAAAATCAATACATTCATCGCTCCACTTGGAATCTAAAATGGGGATGAGCATGCCTAAGTAAAGCACTTTATGTTTATTATTGTTGTAATATATACTAGGTGTAAAAAATATAAAAAAAATAATTGTATCTCATGGGTGGATGGGGGAGGGGGGGGGGCACAAGCAGTGGCGACCTTGCAGCGCTTAAACTCGAACAGCCCGGGCGGATAAAGTTTGCGGATATCGTTGTTATATTATACCGCACGAGGAGACGTCAGTAAAATTATCGGTGGAAGGTGAATAACAATATAAAAATCACTGGCCGCGTGATATCAAGTATTATAAATAGGTACCGAATTCGTTAACGACCGCAGTCCAGTCGGCAACAAGCATTCCGGTCGTATCCGTTTAAATTTCGCGCGTCGTCCGGGTATATTCGAAATAATAATAATATTTTATCGTCTGTGTAGGTTGACAGCCAATGTCGTGTCCAAGCACAGTATTATAATCAATAAATGTTAATAATAATAATATTATAATCAAGATACCCGCGAGTCGCGCTACACCGTGCAAATCGTACCGAAACATAATAATATATTTTTTATATTATAGATAACCCACGTCAAATACTTGGAATACGCGAAAAGATAAAATATTACAATAATAATATTCATCGACGGCACACTTTGTTGACGGTAGCAGTAGGGATTTTTCTTTGCCATTCGGACGCAAATTAGGACACAAATATAAGGGAGGGGAAAAGAAAAAGGAAAAACCGTTGTTTTTCTTTTTTTTTTGTAGGCACATTTATATTATTACTTTCCTCCGCCATTCGGAAAACCGATATCAGCTAGGCCGCCATAATCGCGTTCAATATCTAAGTACAATCACTCAAACTTCGTCACAGTCACTCACGCTGCGAACTCATGGAAGTTACACGGACGTCACTGTGGGTCCTGGTCGCGTTGGCCGCCGTCCTGCAACCAGCCCGACTTCAGTCTTCCAAGCCAAACATCGTTTTCATTTTGGCCGACGATTTGGTAAGGCACAAGTGCAAAACGTTACGTTTAAGACTCATTCGCCCTCAGAACGACTGAGATGTACATATTTTAATACAATTATATATTATTATTATTATTATGGCCTTTTTTTTAATACAAAAATCATCGATAACAATTTGATTTTACTGTTGAGTTTAAAAACTACCCACCTAAAATGCATAAGGTACATCGAAACTAAAAATAACTCTTCTTATAATATTTAACAGTTTTTATTTTTTTATTTCAATTATAATTCCCGACTTTTAATATGCTTATCTGCAAGTATTTACCTACATGCTTACCTACCAACTATATTTCTGCACATAATTTATAGATTTCAATTTTGAATTTAAATAACACATATTTTAATATTGTAGATTAACTACAACGATGTAATAGGTAACTATTATTAATTAAAACAGTAAAATGTTACAATCGTTTTTGAGAATTGGACTGAATTTTTTTCCTTTACGTCTACAGTGGACTACAACAACTACAAAGACAAATATATGATAAATAAATGCATCTATTGTAAATGATTAAAATTTAATTTTTACAATACTTTTTGAAATTCTTGACAAAACTTGAAAACAATAAACGCGTTACTTTATTGCAATTATATTATGATTTATGATCGCCATGCACAGTTTATTGCGTGAAAATTGGCAATTCTAATTCCGCGTACAGTTTATACGTTGTTTGTTTAAATAGGTTTGTCAATTTTTAATTTTTATACATATGTCTGACAACTCAAGAGTTGGCAATATTATTAAAAAAAAACTAGCATGTATAATATATGTAACTATAATATACAGTATATAAGCTGTTTAAAAATTACCATAATTTTACCTGAAAACTTACACGCTATAGTACATATTATATGTATTGCATTATATAATATGTAAAATATTTGAGAACTATTATGCAACTTCAGTCAAAACACTCAAAATTCTTAATAGACCATTACTATACAGTTGACAAGTAAATGTGTATCATATAATATAGTAAGTAGGTATAGAGTTACATTACAAAATGACCAATAATGTGCAAACACAAACTGAGAAAATTCACCGTACTACCCAATATTTGTTGTAAAATATTTTGTCAGAATACTTTATGCTTAAGAAACCTGTTTATAGCACATATCCTTAAAAATTATAAAAAATTCCAAATGCATTACATGATTTAAAATGTATGTATATATAATATTATAATCTGTCTATTAATATAAAAATAAATGCAAGATTATATGGGTCTTTAGACTTGGAAACTACCAAACCAATTTGCACCAAAATTTACACTCATATTCATCGTGGCTCGGGGAGTGTTTATAGCAGAGCTTGGAACAGAAATTAAAAATACCAGTATTTGAACCGGAACCTTTTAAAAATATTAGAACTAGAACCTCGCCGAAACCTTTTTTTGATTTTCTTAGGAACCTAAACCGAAACCGGTACCGATATTTTTTGAAGGAAATTTTTCACTTTTTTTCGATTCCAATTTTATTTAATTATTTTATAATATATTTAAATAATAAATAATAATAGTTGATTTATTAAATTTGGTTGATGTTGTAATGTATACGTGTATTTTTAATTTTATACTTCTACGATCCATAGAACAATACCAGAAAACGATTAAATATGAGCAATTATCAAAATAAAAATGACTATTAAGTAAATTATAAATATTGTTATTTTCCCGTTAGTCAATACCCGTCGTCATGATTATTTTTCTATAATTTTTAATTCATAAATAGTTTAGGATGATGATATCTAGTGATATTGGTGAGTGATGACTAATAAAATGATTTTTATAAGTTAAATCGATCATAATACACACCCATATGAATCGTCATCACATTGTGTCATAGACTATGAACTAATAAACTCGTTTATGGTACACATCTATGAATTTATATATATACATATAAATTTATAATTTGCTTGATAATTCATGAACAGTTTCTTATAAATTTAAAATAAATGTAATGGCGAAAACGAAAAATTTGTACTATCAATTAATGTTTGATTATTCGTTTAAACTTAGTATGATAATAGAAATGGTACCGCTAACTATTCTTACAATGCGAGTAAACCCTATTTTTTAAAATTTGTTTTTATGTTTTTAAAACCAAGGTAGTAATACTTACTTAAGCACTTTAACCCATTAAGACAATTATTTGTAATAATTAACTATCTTACCATTTTAGATAATATGTACGCTATTTATACTGAAGTATATTTTACTTTTCAAAAAAAAACCTCTAAATACCGGTATTTATCGGTACCGAAACCTTTATTCTGTTATTTTAAAAATCGGTACCGAATTTTTTTTTTTTTTAAAGAACCTAATTGGTACCAGAACCGAAAAAAGCATAAAGGTTCCAATCCCTGATTTATAACTTTGTTTTGCAACCCCTGTATAGGTTTCTATAGGGTAGCAGCTCACATATGAATTCGTTTTGGCTTAGGAATCGAATATTTTTTTATTTGTACATATAGCAGTGTTTCCTAACCTTTTTGACTTCATAGCACACTAACCCCGATCTATATTTAGCTGTGACACTCTTGATGCTATCTTTCTGTAGATTATATAGGGTTACCATTAACTACAGAAATAAAGGAGACTTTTATATTATCTATAGATAAAAAAACTCTTAATATATGTTGGTGACTTAAGTACATACTCAAAAACTGCTCGACCGATTTTGGCGAAAATTTCAGAGATTGTTCTCTGAGAGTAATTTGAACCACAACCAAAAATATACCAAGTGCTATATCCAATTCGTTACAGGCGGATTTTCCATTTCGGCAGAATTAATTCACAACCAACGCCGATTTGGCCGTGAACTTAGGTACACTAAAACCGAAATTCCCCTATATAGCGCCTTGTTTTATGTTACCTAGTTCATATTTCACGGACAAGTCGGGTTATACATCGGCTAGTATACATATTATTATAAATAATAATACCTATGTACTTCTACCCAATTATTATACTTTTTGTATCTATATAATATTGCAAACATACAGTTTATCTATAGGAGGAAATATATTTTAGATAGGCACTTAAGAAATAACACAGCGTATATATAATTAACGTTTAACACCAAACAATAAGAAATAATATTTAATAAACATTATGAGTAATAATACATATTTTTGCGGGACCAGTACTCCTAATTAAAATTAGTAAAAACTACCAAAACTATGTTATTATCAAATAAGATATTAAATAAATATAAAACAATGCAAGTTGAGACTTACAAATAATATCGTAACATGTAAGTAAATAAAAACGTCCGTTGAAAAATAATTATTCTCCACGGAGTACAGATAAACGTGATTTAACACTGTTCTTCATAGGTACATGCGTAATTTACTGTCGACAGAACAATAATTACATTATACGTTTGAACAGTGAATAGTGAATATCTACATTTCAAACACATATTGCTTATGTACACAATAATTACAAATTGGACTAGTGACTTGAAGAAAATTTGTACTTTCCGATTGATTTGATTTTTTCAAAAGCTTTGAACTTTGAAAAAGCTTTAATAATTTATTATTTATTTAAATTGTGCACTATTGCAGCGAGTGAAATTACCTACAGAATTCGATGGTAAATTATTTTCATTGGAAAAAGAAAAAAATATTTTAGTTGTGCCACAGTTTGTGATAATAATAATTGTTGAGCTCAATATGTAATTCATATAAACTCGGCTCGCGGGGTATTACAACCCTTCCAGATAAGGGTAGTGGCCTCTCGACTGAAATCCGAGAATCTACCTTGTGAAGACCGTGCGTTACACAAACAGTGAAAATCGTTGATTGGTTCAGAACGAAATACGACCACAGCGCAGGTCACAGTATTATAATTAGAGCTGGGACTTAAATTCCCTAAAAAAAAAACCCGAAAAAGGTCTAAAAATTCTAAAATTTCCTAAAAAATGAAAAAAATGACCCTAAAATTTAAAATTGTCAAAAATGCAAAATAAAAATTTCTTATTCTGATTCAAAAATACATAAAACGATATGATGTTATAGAACGCAGCTAGTTTCGAAAACAATGCAAAGTGTATTAAAATTCCAGCCTTAATTATAATATAGGGGTACGCGAATAAGTGACGCTCAATTTATGCGATATTACTGCAATTTAGTGAATACTGTCATTATTATTGGGTTTTACATCAAGCGCTTTCGGCTTTCCGCACAACAGCAACGATAGGTTAGGTTAAGTAGAAGTACGAATTATATACATATTATTGCGGTTTATTAAAATGTGATATGCAACCTGGTCACGCCAATTACCTATACTTGGCCAATCGTACCGAGTTTGTGTGTCACAATTACCAATCAACGCGGGTATTTGTCGAAGGTGACGAGCTTGTCGAGCGTACAGGTTATACCATTGATTATACCTAAATATACTTAAGTAACTGAAATACGTGTCGATCATATCAAAATCGCAAATTCTCACACGCTTATTCGTGTAGACAAATATTAAATATATATATTATTATTATTATCAATCTGAACCGCTGGCGTAAACCCGGGATCCAAGGATTATCGATTTAAATCAATTAAATATTATTATCGTTGGAAATACGCGTTGTAACATCCTCAAGTGTTGGAAAATACACACTTACCACAGCAGCGCTGCAGAGACCAAACTCCATCAATGATCCGTATTCGATATTACTCAAATTATATTAAACATAAACAATCAATAATTAAAAGGACCCGAAAAGGATCCCGTCTGACATTATTTTATAGTTATATTGTAAATCTTATGTTTGAAGTCTTCGGGAAAAAATTCAATAATTTGTATCGCCAGTAAACACAGGTAACATCCTGATTATGGAAGTAATGCTAAAGCAATTCTCCCCCTCCCATGTCCATAGCGATTTATAAGGAAAATGTAAAATATTGATAGAAATGATAAGACATTTTTTTACCTTCGGCTGGAAGGCTTCTGATTAAATTTTGATAGGTTTAAACAAGTTGGAACAGACAGAAGAGTAGGTTACTTGATTTAACCTTACCTTCTACACACACAATATGTTTTTTTAATTACTTTCGTATTTCACCAATAAATTACATAGTAAAACAACGAATAGTTAAATAAGAGAGTTTGGAGGGAAGAATACGAAAGTGATAACAGAAGAATTAAATTATAAGAGAGAGGAAATCGAATAACACAATATCATGATTACTCGATTTATTTAATTACCTGCTGGTTAATTCGCTGAAAAGTTTCTACCGAAATCTCAGATTGTCGGCTTGTTTTTAAGGGCATAAGACTGCAACTGATTATGACGAGATTTCGTTTCCAGAGATCCGTTTGGTTCTCGTATTTTATACGACCTACCCGCGGTAAACGACCCGCTTTTAGACGTTATAGGTACCTACGTAAAAACCGTAAACGATCTTGACATTAATAAACAACAACTGCAATGGTAATAATACAATGTTGATTGTACACAACGAGAGCATTTACATTGCATATTATGATAATAATATTGTTTGCAAATATGTTGCGGTCCTTGCGGTCGTCGCGGCGGTCGATTATTCGTAGAAAAGTGAATATTTTATACGTCCCTCAAAATCAATATGAGTTTATTGCATTTTCGTGTTCGTTTGGAAGAGGGGTATAAAAACGCAGCTCCGTCTGCGGAAATTTTTGTTTTAAGAATCGAGTATAACCTACTGCCTACCTTGGTTGTCTTTATGTTTTTATTTTGAATTTTTAGTTTTTTATTGACTATAATAGCATATGTTTTTATTGCCTATGAGTTATAACTTATTTTGAAACATTATATTTTTAACTATTAATAATTAATTAAAATGTTGTAAGTATTTTTTAAAAAATGTATAAATATAATTTTTGTGGATATTTTATACAGATACTTATCAAAATTTTAACCTTATTGATTAATAGCATATTGCATATTATAACAACTGAAATTATTATGTTGAGAAACGATTGTGACAGAAATTATAGTAACAATAAACATGTTTTAATGACATAAATAGGTAGTGAAATGTTAAAGAACATTAAAGTATAATACGAATTCGTTCGATTTGATATTTGATGAAATGCCTGAAAAATTAGGTAAGAATTATAATAATGGTATTCGTATCGTCGAAATAATATAAATAGAATAACTATTCAACGTACGTCTAGTATAATTGCATGTTCATAGTAACTGGTGAATTTGCCCACGTTTTCGCGTATCTTGTGACACGAATAATGTAGTCGATAAGGAAAATAGAAAAGATGAGTAAATATGGTTTTGTATCAATTGTGTATTGTCCTATATAATGGAGACTAATATTACAATTGTGTCACACAATAATTCGAAAATGAATTTACCTGTCATTTAAAAAATAAAGTGTCAGTTGAGACGTCGTGAGACGCTATAAACTATAATATCTGTGTGCGCGCACATACCATATGAATAATAATAAAAATTTGCGATCAATTTGGTCAAAATATTGTCCTATCTATTCAATAGACGCGTAAACGGCTTTCCATTAAACTCTAATAATATTATTATATTATTATAACAATCTGACGGTTTAAACTCCGACATGTATCAATACACTGCAGCAGCCTACACTTATATAAATCATAATATTATGGATAGATAGGAAGTAGCTGTATAATATATATAGGTAGCCACACACATATGTAAGTAGGTAGGTACATATTTCCTACTGTAATACTTTTTACATTCATTTCTATGGGCCCATTGATCACACTGAATGGACACGAATGGGTGTTTAGCGAGACATTTTTTTGAATAAATTGCATCCGTCAACAAGTCTGCAGCTGTCATGTCCGCCATCCGCATATCGGCGTATGACGTTTCAGACTTCAGTGACTATATAGTGATAAAACCGTGGTTGCTAGAGAGGACATTCCAAAATAAACACTGCTTTTTGTCCTGTTCCAGCGTACATTAATCACAAGTGAAGGCGTAGAGCTCGGATTTTAAAGCAAGGTGTAAAACATGCAATAAAAAATGTATTTGGTTTTATAAACTCTACATATTTTTTTTTGTTTGAAACAACCACATTTAGTATTTTGTTAAGCGATCTTCTTATAATTAGTACAATCCGTTTATAGTTAAAATATAGTAATACACCAAAAATAACTATGTATGATATGATTACGAAATAATTGATGTGTACTAATTTCTTTTTATACATCGAATATTTTGCAGATTAAAATAAGTAAAACATTTTTTCGATTCTTTCCCTTTCGTTTTTAAAAATAATCGTACATATCAAATGTGGACGTATTAAAATTAAAATATATCGACAGCATTATAATAGGTATAGGTACTAACTGGAAACTGCCCTAATATTTATCTTTGTGACACGCGTGTTTTTTTTTATTATTTATTAATCGTTTTTAACATGGACTCAAAAGCCATTTTGTATACATCTAACTACTTGTATGCATACATTTTTAAAAAAAAACATCTAGAATAGTAATCAAGACTAGTCAAGTAACTAACTTTTTTAACTCGTCATGTTAAATTAATAAATACAAATTTAAATATAGATTTTAATGACATAAAAATAAAAAAAATACACATTATTGTAAAACCAATATATTAAATAATAACTAATAACCAAGGCTTGCAAACATTGTAATAACATTATGATTATAACGTTATATATGACAAAAGCGATTGAAATGTTTAAACGTAATTAAAACGGAAAACAATAAACAAAAATAGTTAAATGCCGCAAAACAAAACATAACGATTAACAAAGTATATGATATATCATTAAACAAAACGTAATATATAGAATATCATTAAACACAAAATAACGCAAAACGAAATAATTTAATATCCATTTACTTAAAAGTTATAGTATTGGTTTCGTAGAAATATTTATTCCGCGTGATTTAGTAATCAATCTTAGTGATTAATCCAAGGATTTATTATATTCCGTATCCGGGCCATTCCCCGAATTGGATATTATTTTTAACGATAAACGCAAAAATTGTAAAACGTTTAGATTGTGAATAACGTAAAACGAAATTTTATTTTTTTAATATAAGCCATGCTAAAAACTCCACTCAAAATCTTAAAGGCAATTTAACTTTGTTAAAAATCAGTTACATACTTTTTAACTGAATAATAAATTATAAAATACGATAAGTAAATGTAATAAAATAATTTACACAAAAACAAATATATATATATATATATATATATATATATATATATTAAAAAGCAAGTAAGTAACCGCTCTTCTTTAGTAGGACGTAGATTTTAAATGTTAAAAAGTTCAAATTTATAATGATAAATAGTTGCACACGATAAATATTCTGAGTGGAGACAGTTTGTCAGCATAATAATATTATGCTAATATAATCGTTTATTTTTTACTTATCATTTTACATATTATGTAAAACGGTAGGTTGAATTTAAAAAAAAAAATAAGAAAATTAAAAATGTTTAAAATTAGTCAAAATATACACAACAAAATAATAATATTTCTACGGGGTTTAGAATACTGGGAAGAATTAAAAAATAATTTCAAATTTCAATCACAACATTTTTTTCACGAGACCAGAAAAGTTTTCGCCACCCTTAACCAATATTCAATTCAGATACATTTTCAATGAGATTAAACGACACATCATCCATCATTAGAATAATATAGAACTGTATAAGTAAAGATACCTATACAATAAAATTAAATAAAGTTAAATTTGTGTACATTATACTAATAATTATTTATAATTTATAAATAATATTGAGTATGAAACCTAAAAAATAAAATACATAACGTATTTAGTATAACTATAAAAGTTAGTTTAAATATCTAATTTCATCTAAATTTGAATTTAAAATATCTAAAAATAAACTGTGTTTATATATTTTTTAGATCTGTTGATTACAATATTAACTACATATAAGAAACCTTGTCTTTAATTTTTAATCCTTATCAATAAAAATTAAACATTTTATAAATTTTAACTGTAAAATAATTTACAAATTTTCGTGATTTTGATGAATTTTTTCAAAATTTGAACTTCAGACGCATACAAAAAAATTATGTGTCTATTATATAGGTAATTTTTAGACATTTATACAGCCATAAAAATAGTTTGTGTGGAATCTTGTCATAAATTTTCAAACTATATTAAATGAGCGAAAAGGTTTTTACCAAACCGACTAAACAAAAACTTTCCCGACAAACTGAAGACAAAATGGAAACATTTCCGTGTAATTATTCAAACTGCAGGTAACATAATGTTTGTGTTTCTAAAGACATTTTCGTAGCGGTATACGTCAAAGAATTTCTAGATTGTTCCGATTTTCTGCAACATATTTTGTGTATTTGGTGTAAACTGATGTAGACACAATTGCCGTCAAATTACATTAATTGTAAATTACTAAATTTTATATAATATATCAAATAAAGGTATTTTTATAATAATATATTTGTCTGGTTCATTTCGTTTTTTGATTTAAATGGACAGTTTACGTTTTGTTGCTGTATTTTTGTTCTTTGTTCTGACGGCCAGATGTAAACCTAGCATAATAAATTTTATAAAATTGTTGGTATATTGTGGTATAACTCACTAATCGGGTATACTCGAAGTTCAGTTTTTAAACACATAAGAAATAGACACTTAATTAAGGTTTTACTTGTTTGATATTCTCGTTTTAGTAATATTGTAACAGTTTAAATTTTCAGTCTCTCTGCCCCCCCCCCCCACGAGTATGTAGACACGGAACGCCACTATACTATGGCGTATATAACAACAGTAATTTACAATATCGTGTAGTCGCGCCTCGACTGGCTTATATGTCTTATTTTCTCCCGCGCCCCGAGGTGAAGTCAACGGAGCCGAACTGAAAAAATTTTTTACGACTTACATATCGAATACTTACCTCCGCCAAACGTATCGCACGACCTATTATAAAACCGCGAAAGATGAAACATAATATGACGTACGACAGCTCGCCCGTTTTCCATCTCATCTAACCCGACCACCTGCTGCATACCAATAATAATAATAATAATAATATGTTAATAAAACGACTAACATAACACATTGCTTCACACGGTCATGACGGCGGCGCAGGCGTTTAGTATTGTTGATATAATAATATATAGAAAGCGTAATAGGTCGACCGCACGCCGTCATCGCCGTGTTTCGACAATATATTTGTGTTATTTTTGTTCGCACTCTAAATTATTATTTCTGTAAATAATACGGTGTGACATTCACCTTGATAGTAATATACGCCGACGAAAACGGCAACGTTTTCGCTTAGCTCAACTCGGCAATGCAAATAACTGGCTTACATTGGTTGTAATCCGAAAAGTCATTGCTCTTGGAAAATAAATCCTGAGCGGAATATTACAATATATTACTTACAATTATAAGCTGTTTATTATAAATGTATCATAACACACTATTTGCTCGTTTTTGTTTTTTGAGCTACCTCGTCCCGTCCCGTGTTTGCAAAATAATACGGACTATATACATATTATATCAGATTATATTTTGTCATCCCATTTATTCCAAAGAATACCCGTTTTTTGTACATTCAATATCAACAATTCCATCATATTATACGTCTTATGAGTGTATTAATTATTGAGTTTATTAAAAGTATGGATACTAATTTTAAATAATAATAAAATAAAATAAAAAACAACAAATATTTGTAGCAAAAACTAAAAAAAAATAATAATAAATGTGTTCGTCAAAACTACTTTATTCTATTTAAGTCATATATAACAAGTCGTATACGATAAGATCGCACGTATTTCGGTCACATTGGTCGGACACTTTAGGTTTATTTTAAATACTTTAATTGTTATTTGGAATCCAGGAAAAAATATCTAGTCGAAATTTAAGCATAAAAAAATGTTTGCAGAGGAATGTATAAAATATCCACCATAAAGCGTATCGTAATGCGTACTAGTATTTAATACTTATTTTTGTGATATAATTTATTACAAAATGTCTGTATATTTTTACTGATAGAGTAAAATTAAAAATTTATAACATTGGTATGCCACCACCAAAAAGAAAATCAAAAACTAATGAAAAATGACTGCTTGAGTTATATCAACCGAAAAATAAATATAGACAAATGTTTAAAAGGAATATTATTGTTTGATAAAAATTCAGTTTAATAATATTCCCATTAATTTGTGATAATATTGGTAGGTACAGTCAGTCGCGATATCTCAAACATCGACAACTCAAAATTCTTAACTTAAATTTTTTTTTCATAAAAACGATCACGCTTGAATATTATTTTCAATAGCGTTTTTATTTGGGTATTTTTTTTTTTAATATATAATAACCCTTATAATGCGTACAATCTGTTTCGTTTTCCAATAATTATAATATATTAATATTAAAATAATAATAATAATTTTCCCGCATTTACAGGGATGGAACGACTTGAGTTTTCACGGTTCCGACGAGATTCCAACTCCTAACATTGATGCGCTGGCATTCAACGGTATTGTGCTCAACAATTTATACACTCAACCAGTGTGCACACCATCTCGGGTGGCTCTGATGACCGGAAAGTATCCAATTAAATTAGGTAAGTAATCACTGTCAAGTAATCACCGGTCGTAACGAAATTATTGAAATCGAATTCTCTCCGGTTTCATCAAAACGTGTGAAAGATTGTCTGTTGGGAAAAAAGAAAAATGAAAACCAAATGTGTACCGGATTCTGGCAATAACACATTGTCAGTGGCATAGATAAAGGGTAGGTAGGAGTGGTATAATATGGTCATGGGAGTTTAGACCCCCAGAATAAAAAAAATATCATGATTGGCATGCAAATATTTATATTAATATTAGTAACGTTGAAGAGCAAAGGAATAGCAAATATCTGAAAATCCAGTAATAATTAATTTCTAAACTACGCATACTTATCAATAAAACCTAGATTCGACTATTTTGGTTATTGACTACATACTTATTTATTATTTGTAGTTCGGGCTTTTACATGTGAATATTGGTAATTTCGAATATAATATAAATTAGCAATACACAGTTATATTATCGATTCATCTTACAATATAAATAAGCCCAGAAGAAGACCTTAATAAATTATCAAATAAAAAATTGAGAAGTGAATTTCATTTTAACAAAATAAACGATCAGTATCTTATTTTATTTTCAATTAAAACCTAAGTAATAGGTATTACTCTTAATGCGTATTAAAAGTAATAATATTATTGTCAATTAATTTTGAATATAATATTATACATTTTAAATTATTTACAAGTTAAATTAATATATTAAACATAAAATTAAAACCCCTTTCCCAGGTAAGAGTCGTATTCACGCCAATGCACGCACAGCAGTTCAATAAAATTGTGATAACCAGGGCTAGGATTTGTATGCAATAAAAAATTGTAAAATATGCATTTTAATTTTTATAAGATAGACACAAAAATATAAATATAGTTACAAAAAAAATATTTATCTACTGAAATACATCAGTGGTTGGCTGTTTGTCTTAAATATTAATATAATATAAAAAAAATAATTGAGAAATAAAATAATTTAGAAATAAAATTTATAATTCACATTCACTATGTGTGTTATATGCTACGACCACATATTTTTTTAAATTTTCGAAAATGAATGATCGGCGATTGGATCGTATAATGGCTTTGTATTGACTGAAGCTCCGTTCAACGTCACATGATGTAGTTGGCGCATATTTAAGTAAAGAAATTTGTCCTGGTGTTAGGTTACAAGTGAAATTGTCCTCATCCGATTCACCATTTAATATTTTATTTATTGATTGTAGAGTTTTAAATCCTTTATTTTTTTGTAAAATGAAGGATATTAATATTAAATTACAAATATTAATTACGAAATATACTATAAAACATGCATTTTTCGCGTTCTTATAATCGAAATATGCAAAAATATTCATTTTATTCAATATATGCATTTATATGCACTTTATCAAA
Source organism: Pentalonia nigronervosa (assembly GCA_014851325.1). Lineage (NCBI taxonomy): Eukaryota > Metazoa > Arthropoda > Insecta > Hemiptera > Aphididae > Pentalonia > Pentalonia nigronervosa. The sequence goes on along the minus strand of JACXSJ010000529.1, from coordinate 65,888 downwards.
AATGTGCAAAAACATGCAAAATAAAAACACCACCATTTATCTCATCATGAGGTGATTCGTGGACATTACTAACAAAATCAATAATCAGAAGTCGCAAAAAAAACATGCTGTTGCATACAAATCCTAGCCCTAGTGATAACTAATAATAATAATGATAACAATTCTGAACAAACAGGTATGCAAGGTCCTCCGATTTACGGCGCCGAACCAAACGGCTTACCGCTGTCCGAGAAACTGTTACCGGAATACCTCAGAGAATTGGGGTACACGACTCGAGCCATTGGCAAATGGCACTTGGGCTACTACAAATCGGCCTACACGCCCACGCGAAGAGGTTTCGACTCGCACTTTGGCTATTACACCGGATACGTCAGTTACTACGATTACATACTTCAAGACGTCGTAAGTCCAATGCGTTCGTTTCTTTATCGCCTGTCCGACGTGGATTTTATTATGGCTGTAAATTTATATGAAATTGAATTCTTTTTTGCTTAAAACAACTTTCTCAACACAAAGTTCTAAGTTCTTTTAAGTATGAATGAATTTAATGTTCAAACTTTTATTTTTTTTTTCGTCATTTAGGTCTTTTAGGCTTTTTTTAACAAAATTGATTTTTTTATTTTGTTGTGATGAATCGTTCATACTTAAAATTGTTACCAAATATTTATATTTTAATTTTCTACCCATGATACAATTTTCAAAATATTTTTACAATCATTTTTCATAATATATCACGTCATAAAATTCAAATTTTACAAATCAGTTACATGTAATGCACATGTCACTGCAGTGATTTCACCAATGCCGAGATGCACTTGACAACTACTGTAAAGCAGAACGATTACCTACTTTTTAAATTCTGATTTTGTACATTTATCATAATTTATATAATGTAGTACGTTTTATACAGCATTTTTTTAGATTTTAAATGCATTTTAAAGTTTATTAGTACATTCAATTCACAGCCGAATTTATTAACTATTTTATTATATTGTAAGAACCACTTTAGTGGAATAATATTATCGTAACAAATAAACACTCACGTGTGCCGAAAATTTATTAACGTATTAATGAAATTAAATATTAATAGTGTTGGGACCTATTTATTAAGGAGCAGAAATTGTAAAAATTTAATATTTTTTATAATAATATTCAAAATAATAGAATAGTCGGATTTTGATCAACGGTGTTTTATTTTTGAATTTGGAGAACTTTAATTAAGTGACATTGGACTCTGAAATTTTACTAAACTTTAAATAACGTCAGAAAAATACTTTTCAAAATATTGAAAAAAAATTATCATATACACTGAAAAATGTATGATACAAATTTTTCAACTTCTGAAAATATACAGTTTTAAAAGTTCAATGCGACCTGCATTAAGTCTCCTGCGTATTTAAAATAAAAACATTTGATTTTTTCTTGATAGACAAGTTGGCTCCAACAATCTCTAAATGGAAAAAAAAAATACAAATACGTCATAAATAGCAATTTTTATATTACACAGTACCAGAATTACGGCGAATTTCATGGATTCGACATGCGACGAAACGACACGATCGCGTGGGACGTGGTCGGCAAGTACGCCACAGACGTGTTCACCGACGAGGCGGTGCGATTGATCAAAGAACAACCGGCTAACCGTCCACTGTTCATGTATTTAGCGCACGTAGCTGTACACTCGGGCAACAGGGGTAAGAATTTGGAGGCACCGCAGTCCGAAATCAACAAGTTTAATCATATTTTGGATCCCAACCGCCGAACTTACGCAGGTACCACAGCAGGCCATAATATGAGTATAATTAATAATTATTTTCCTAATGAATTTTTTTTCTTTTAACGACTTAATCGTGTTTAATTGAGTTTGGTTAGTTTATTATTGTTTTTTGAAAATTTAAATGCCACACAAAACATTTAATATAATATTTATTTAAAAAAATCAAGGCTTGGCAAAAAAACGATAGTTAGTTTAAAATTGTGTTTAAACACCAAGTTGATTTTAACATGTTTACAATAGTTACTTTTAGTTTTTATCAATTCACGACCAAATTATTGACAAAATCATCTAAATCGTATTGAAGTCAATTAATTTAACCTCATCACTTTACATACACTTTGAAACATATTTATTTAAATTTTCCTGAAAACCTATTACATTAAATCAACTATTTTATCTAACTTATCTTTGCTATATCAAAAATATTGTATAAATTCTTATAAATTATAAATTATGAAATTAACTATAATATATTTAATACTTAATGGTAACTCGTTCAAAGTGTATACTTACTCAACCTTTGATACATAAATATATTGTAGTACGCAGATTAAGTAAAACCTAATAATATATACATTGTTAAATTAAAATTAGAGTTAGCCGCCTATAAATAAAAGAAAAATCAATATCTATCAACTAAGAAACCTAACAGTTTATAACGTTTCGTTGTAGCGATGGTATCCAAACTAGACGAGTCTGTGGGTCGAGTAGTGGAGGCGCTAGCAGAAAAGAAAATGTTGCAGAACACTATAATCGTGTTCATGTCAGACAACGGGTCGCCGTCATTTGATAATTCCGGCCGAAATTTCGGCCCCAACGTCGGTATAACAGCCAACTGGGGTTCAAATTTCCCATACAGAGGTGTAAGTTTCATGTATACAAATCATGCCTTAAATTAAATTGCAATATATTATTATTCTAGCTGGGAATTTCTCTAGTTAAAAAAAGCTAAAAAAATGCACTAAAATAAATATTAGTTACCAAATCATTTAAGATTTTACATGCATTGTATAAACATTAGATATATATACAATATTTTAATTATTTGTTATGATAATTTGGTGATAAATTGATTTTATTAATTTAATGATGCCGATTTTGGTTAATTTGTGTTCAGTGGTTATAAAAGTATTAAATACCTAGGTAGCTAGGTTGATATAAATATCATTGCCTATTTGCCAGTAATGATCGTAATTTTTATTAGTTGTATATACATGTATGAAATTACAAATACAACATTAGATCAATTTTAATTGTTTGCGTCAATGTCAATAGTATTATATGTTATATACAATTTCGTTAGAATCTTAAAATACAATTTTTTAGTTTGAATTTAAGTTTAAAATGTCCTAAAAATCATAAAAATGCTGTTAAAAATTTAAAAAATGTCTTTATGTATACCAAAAATTCCAAAAAATACAAAATTAAACTTGTTATATTATACAATCAACAAGATATAAAAAAAATTTCTGCCAAAATGAGCATCATATAGTTTACTATTAGAAAAAAAATTAAAAGTGCATTGAAATTAATAATTAATAATTAATAACTAATAATTCGTGAGCACAACTAGATAATGGATCCATGGCCATAAAAATATTTTAAAAAATATTATGTTACTTTAGCTCCTCGAAATCATAAAAATATAATATCTACTATTTGCTGAGTATTAAAAAAATACTTAACCAAATATACATCTCTTCTGAATTATTATCATCTAATTGGGTCTATATATTATGAGCCTATTGCAGTTGGTACCTATAATATTTATCATAAACAAATAACATAAGATTTTGATATTTATATCGGTTTAAATTTTTTTTCACAGGTAAAGAACACGTTGTGGGAAGGTGGAGTTAAGAGCGCTTCTTTTATCTGGGCTCCATATTTCCAAGAAAATCCTCGCGTTTCCAAACAGCTCATGCACATCACAGATTGGTTGCCGACGTTGTATTCGGCTGCAGGTACATCTCCTTGATGACTTAAATTTAACAACTCGATTTATAATAAAAAAATTCGATTTGACTATGTCGTGTAGTAACATTTTAGTTACGTTGTTAAACAAACAATTTTACATTTGTACGATTGTAGACAAGAAAAAAGTTAATCATTACCTATTTAACTAACAGCTTCATTCATATCACTTAGAACCAAAAACAAAAATACGATTTGTAAAACATTTTTAATTTTGTTTTAAAATCACTTGCCTACATAAATAAAACGCACATCTGTATAACTATAATACATTCAATATAGGTAATTCAATAATAATATACTATTAGATAGTTCATTTCCCGTGATTTTAATTGGTAACTTTGTTTCAGGTGGAAATCCAGGAATTTTACCGAAAAACCTGGATGGATTCAACCAATGGACATCTCTCACATTAAATTTACCATCGCAACGTAGTTTCGTTTTACTCAATATAGATGAAAAAAGACGTTATGCAGGTATTCTCAAAGACAACTGGAAATTAATCGTTGGTGAGTTTTTTTGTAATATTATTTTAACAAAAAGTTACAACCTTTTAAAAAAATACAAAATATACGAATGTATAAAATTAAATGTCACGAAATACATTAACTCAATGGATCGACAAACTTATAATAATTGTGCTCAAAACTGCTCTTATCTTTTAAATTTATATAAAAGTATTTTAACTCGAAAATCACATTAGAAGCGGTAAATACAATCCTGTGTCCAAAAGTTTTAGTTAAATTTTAATAGGATTTCGTAGATACGTTACAACGATCAACGGTACAAACATGGTTTGGCCCGTTTCAAATAATTAATAGAAACTTTTTTAAGTAGATACACTATAAAGACGATTTCCTTATTTTTGGGGCACTTTTCTAAGGTGGGCAAGTTGTAAAAATAATTTGGGGCAGTTGAAGATAAGATGGGTAATGTCACAAATAGTGGGGTTGTTGTGCAGTGTGCAGAGGAGGGAGTAAAAATTCAATGCAAGTTTAAAAGAATGACGGGAAAGTAAGGTGTGGCCAAATCGGATACGGGATAACGATGTTCTATTATCCATTTTCTAGAGAGGTTGAGGTTGTGATGGTATGGTTCGGGAAATATTTCTGTATACATATTTACCAAGTGGCTAAATGAGGTGGGAGCGATTCCCAGTGTTTAAGCAGTTATAAATTACAAACCTTGAAATAGGGGTGAAGTCAGACCACGAAATTTTTAAACTATATGGGGATGGATGTCTAAAGAGTGCATCAATAAATTCGTCTGCTGTTCCTGTATGGCCGTAACCACGAAAAACAAATGTCAAAGCCATATGCTTTTATGTTAATTCCAAAATATTATATTGTTTTGATTTCTTATAGTTTCTTATCTGTGTATGCCTTTGCAGCACTTTTGATCGTTTTACTAATTTGAATAAATTATGACTACACTGTAGGTTCTTATTGCCTACATCGATATCTCTAATTTTTCGTAATCTCGAACTCAATTGAAATCTCCTCGGAATAATAATAATTACCATTACAGTAAAACTCGATATCTCAAACTCTGCATTCTGTTGCACTCGAGTTTCAACAAAACGCGAGTTCACTGCGTATTATTGTCATTGTTATAACCGTCTGCGCCCCCCCGACAGGTTCCACATCGAACGGGTCACTGGACGGGTTCTTCGGGGCGACCAAACCGCGGACCCCGTACAACGCCACCGCGGTGCTGTACAGCCCGGCCGGCCGCGCGCTCGCCCGACTGTCGGACTCGCTGCCGTTCGCCACCGGCGGCGGCGGACCGACGAGCGGCATCCGCGACCTGTTGGCCATGCGGTACGAGTCGACGGTCCGGTGCAATCCGTCGGCCGCCGGACCGCGGACCCAGTCGCCGTGCCCGTTCGGCGAGGCGTGCCTGTTCGACCTGTTGGCCGACCCGTGCGAGACCAACAACGTGGCCAAGAAGTACGTGGCGGTCAGCGGCCAGCTGTACGAGGCGCTCAAGCACTACAGGCGGCTGCTGGTGCCGCAGTCCAACCAGCCGTTCGACCCGGCCGCCAACCCTGCCCGGTTCAACAACACGTGGTCCAGCTGGACGTACTGACCACCGTCCGACCGAGACCGACCCATCGGGTCTGTGAATCAAATGCACTTGCTTTTTTATAGGTTCCAACAGATTCCGGTAAATCCACTAAAATATGCATTAAGCACTCAAAAATAAGTGTCAAGTCTTACTGTAAAAACCAACGAAAAATCATAATATTTTGTGTTCTCGCATAAATTTGACGAAAAGAATAATTTAACATAGATAGGTCCATAGACAAACGATTATGGAAAACACGGCTATGTGCAGCCGCCTGATGTGTGTAAAACAAAAGAATGATTCGTAAAATGGGTGTAAAAGAAATGTTAGGAAATTGTTAAAAATAATTAAAATACTGGAATAGAAAATTTCAAAACTGAATTCACTGTAAACGACTCGCTATATAAGTGTATAATCCGACTTTTCCCGAGAAAAAAATTTAAATTTTAAAACACGGAGCAATATAGGTATATTATCTCGGCTTTAATGTACTTCACTAAACGGCGTCAGTGTTCCTATCGATTTGTAAACTAATTTCACTGAAATGACCAATTCACCTGTAGCACTTGATATATTTTTGAACATAGTTCAAACTTTCCTAATGTTTTAAAAGTATTCGATTTTTGGGAGACATAACACAAATTCCTGTGTGAGCCACCCTATAGCAATTATGCCTAAATCATTAATAATAATATCTTATAAACAATTAACAGTCATATTAAACAAAACAGATCGGTTATTGTCACTGTGCTGTACAAAAAAATGTGTCATCCACCTCGTATTTTTGGTGTATGTTTAGCATCTCAACCTTTTAGACCTTTTCGGTGAAATAATGAGTGTATATTGTCCTCTTGATTATCGTGTAGTACCTAATTAACGTTGCTATAGGTTCTCATTCATGTAGATATAATAAGTATATTTTTATTTTATATAATTTATTAATATTACATGCCCCTATTTATTGTACTGTATGTTGGATGAATTCAGAAATAATATTTTTTAATGTTTTTATTGATGTGTAACTTAATTTAAGGTCAAACAAAAAGATCACTAATAAGGTTATTTTAAGGTAATTTATTATCAAACAAAAGATACAACATATGTACCTTACTGAACCTAAGAATTTTATTTTGTCATTCAATTCTATATAAAATATCATTATGAAAGATCGACATTTTATATTTTATGATAAATACCTATGTGCCTATATACACGTTTATATATAACTAGTAGACAGATAGATAGATGCTTCGAGACTGCAACCCTATTACAATTTAATGTCCAATGTACATTATTATACATAATATATCATAATAATTGCAGACTATAGTTTAAATTTTCCAATCATGCATATTAAACATTATTTTAAATTTAATTAGGAATAGATCATTCGTCTGTTTGGTTCAGGCCACTTTACTCGTCCATAAATTATTCATAAGCAATAGTCTTAATGCCTATAGGTATTATTTCAAATATTTATTTAAATATTCATATTTGTTAATATAATAAATTAATAGTATTGTCTAAAGTTCAGATTAGAAACTGTACGGTCTTAAATCGATGATATAATATTTTAATTATTCACTTTTAATTACATGTTTTATGTATAATAATTTTGAGCGTAAAAGTATTATTTTTTTTTTTTGTTTTAAAGAACTGACAAAATGTAATTTTAGGGTACAACACGTAATAACTATTAATGTATTTATGTTTTTTAATATCTTTTATATATATTATAATATAGGTACTATATTTATTATGATAATTCAAACCTGTATGTTTGTCAGCATGATGCAAAATTAAAGAAAATACGTTTATTGTGATGAAGAAATGTTTTTTTTATTTTTTTATATAATCAATTTTTATTTTAATTGATAGATAATGATCATCAGTGATTAACAATAATATAAATTATTTTAACTATCAAAATTCTTGGATAAACTATTATATTGTAGTAACAAAGTTGCACCAGAACGTTAATATGTATGAAAAATGTTTCTATCTTTTTTAAAAATCATTAAACAAGAGGTTAAGTTAGGCCTAAATCATTTATTAGTTTTATATAATTTATTACAATAAAATTTTTTTCTTCGAGTAAGTGATGTTTGACAGCATTTATTGATATTAATTTCAAGCATATAGCTATAAGCTTTGTGTTATTTACATGAAAAGTTGTATCTATATCAATATCACTTTGAAGCAGACAACAATCCTCATAATTTTACACGCATTTCAAGTAACATTTTGAAATGACGTACTCACGAATTTAACCACTTATTACAATTAGAATAAGAACTACGATTATAATTTCACCAAGAACTTTTCCATAGTCAGATATATTTTGCATGATTTAAACTATAGGTAGTTGAAGAATCGGGTAGGAGAGACCAAATAGTCACATTAGAATTTCTGGTTAAGAAATTCGCGATTTGCAATTCGCACATTCAATAATTTTATTATAAAGTTGTTTATCGTAGAATTATTTTGCATTTTTGGAAAGACCACTCTACATACCGAATATTGCGCTATTCACATTGTGACTCATGTCATATATAATTATTATTCAATATACAAAATATTCCAAATCAAGATAAACAAAATGCATAAACGTAAAACAACTACAAAGGTATTAGCCAAATTGTAGGACCTCTGGTCTAAAAGAGTATAAGACTCATAGGTGCAAATAATGTATCTCACGTTAACTGTGAACGAGTATTTTAAAAACTAAACTTTGATGTTTGATAAGCCATCAATATATATAGATAATTAATTTTGTTGTTTGTTGAAATAGTCAGCATTCAATTTATAAACAAAAATGAAATTAATATATGTTAGGATCTCCGCTTTCCAGCAATAAATTAAAAAAACTATTATTTTTATAATAATTTATAATTTATTTTATTTATGTGTATTACATTTTTTTTTCTATTTTATGTGTACAATTTGAAAAAAAAAGTATGTATAACGTGTTGGTTATTATTTTTATTTTTTAAATAATTACAATTACAAATAGTTTTAAAATAAAGTCGATAGTGTTTGCTACAAGCCGGGCCCGTAGACCCCTCAAATATGTCAGTCTCGGAGCCCATGTGCGCGGCACACTCTGCACACCCGATTTTTGCGGCACCGAATGTACACACATAATACAGTGAACGCCGCTTATTAAGACTAACTTTGGGAGTAGCACAAAGTGAGTCTTATAACCGAATGAACCTTATATTATATCAGTGAGTCTCAAAGCGGCGTCAGCCGTATTATAACCGATCTGTATAAAGACGTGCGAGATGTGGCGGTGGTGGTGGTGGTGGTGGGGGGGGGAGACATATTATTTATTTCCCAGTCCGAGTGCATGACTTAACGTATATTATTTTATATTATAGAGGTAGCATAATACGCATTTATTATAACGCAGTCGCGTGGTATGTGAAATAATAACAATAATAATAATATGTGAAATGGCGGCGACGACGCATGGTGAGAGAGACTTCAACGGTGCGACGACGAAAAGCGATGCTGCAGTTCGGGTTGGTGTTCCTGCAGCTGGTAGTCGTAGTTTAGCGACTGTTGCAGTTCAAAGCCGACCGGCGACGGGGCCGCGGCGGCGTGTTTAGCGGCAAAGTCGAACTGACTGTACGGCGGGACGCGGTGTTGTTGACGGTGCGCCGGTTCGATCCTCTTCACCTCGGCCCTGAACCCGTGCACGTCGTCGGCCGTGTACTCGACCACCCGGGTGGAGCCGTCCGGCTCGACCAGGCTGTACGTGCCCTTGACCGACCCGTGCCCGTCGCCCACCTCGTTCTGGCTCTTCTCGTCGCCGGTCAACGGGTCGTGCACCGCGTACTGGAAGTGATACGTCGACCCGGGCTTGTGCGAACCGTCATCAGCAGCCTCGCCGTGTTCCGCAGAGGCGTCTTCGTGCTCCTGCTGCGGGCGGCGCTCGTCGTCGTGATGCGGCGGCCGGGACGGAAACGCCGAGGCCACGGCGCACGCGGCCACGACGAAGGCCGCGACCACGCGGCAGTACGACAGCTGAAAAACGTGGTCGGTACTGTGACATGCGTTGTGGATACTGGGTTCTTATAGGTCCACGGGAGGATTCGACCGCGTTGTTAATATTGCATATCCGTGCACCACAATAGGACACGCTGTTTTTATTCCGACAAAAATAATCAACAATGGTGTTTCGGATATTTCTAAAAGCTATACGCCTATTCCAAATACAACATTCCAATGATTTATACTTACAAATAGAAAAAAAAAATGTATTGATAGATGATAATCCAAACAAAGACGATATAGTATTTATAAACAAATAAGTAAATATTTATTTATTTTATTTACGTATATAAAAGTACTCAAATACTTAACAAGATTGCTTAAAGTATTCTCTAAATATCTCATTAAAAACTGGCAAAGTATGCTCAAGGAGACCGCAGCACACGTTTTAGAATTTTAATCCAATAAGCTATGGTAAATTACAAATACTTCCCAATGTCCGATTTTAATTTCTAATGTATGTATGAATTCTTTGACAAAATATCCAGGCAATGTGAGAAGTTGATTTTAAATTTTAAAGAACCTTAAAATGAAGATATTATTTTTTAAATTCCATGAAATAATTACATTACATGTGTATGCATTTATTTTGGCACATCAACCGTAAATAGAATAAGTGATTCTTAAATAGTCTAGTTTAGAAACTTACCCTTTTTTTCGAAATCACAGTCAAACTTCAGGATGTATGTTTAATTTACTACCGCTTTTAGTAGTTTTTATAGTTATGCAAACAGAAATATATTTTATTTTCCACGGCGAATTGATATGTGTGTGCATGTGTGAGAGTTAAAAGCCATAACGAATCACACACATTCATTTATTACTCACACATTGATACAGCTCAAATGTACATGTCATATAGTTTGCCTAAATATTACTCCTTAAAACATGCTACGCTCCAACCCCTCAAAAAAAATTAAACTATCATTACTTTTATCATACAAATTTTTAAAAAAAAATCCGAACCCCGGAAATGAATTGGAAATTTTTGCTGGATAATTAATTTACATTTATATAAATTTATAAGTCCAATTATTTCCTTTTTTCCGATAAAATAATTTATATACGATTTAAATTAAGTAACTACCAAGCAATGCTTTATTATTAAAATTGAAAATATATATTTTATAAAATTAGTTCTAAATTAAAATTGGTTCATAAAAATAAATTCAATTACTAAATTAAAAAAAAAACTTTCAAAAGGTATGCGACAAATAAAAAAATCAGTAAAAATAATAATTATAAACCGTGATTGAGACCTTTATGAGAGATCGACGCGGTCGTCACAGCTCAAGCGAGTGCCGGGAATATAAGCAGTATAGACGATTAGGAATACAAAATTGAAGTGAAAACAAAAAATTCTAAGATGTTGCAGAGTAGCGATAGCAAAAATTTGTTAGGAAGGTAGTGACATTAATTAATGATAAAAAGATATTTGTATTCGGCACGGCTAGCATCACATAATAATATTATAATATAATACTATAATACTACTCACTTTGTTGACCATATTATCGTCTGCAGCGTTTTGTCGTTAATGTATATTTTTCTCGCTGTGATGCTATATCGTGTATATAGGTACACGTCTGATATATAATACACAGACTTGTAAAGGTAGGTATATCGTGTATGTAGATGAAGCGGTATAAGTACGCAAAGGACACGCGTTGCACTCGGCGTTCTTCTCGGTGCACTGATGACGGTTGTCCGCAAACTCGGCGTATTATTTATACTTAATCCGTGCCGTGATATATAAAATATAGATAGGTACTTATGCATACATAACACGGTATAAAATATAAAGCGTAGGTGAACGTAAATATGATTACGTTACAATACAGCGGACACGCGTTTATAACAATATATAATTAATAACTATTATCATTATTATTGTTATAATATAATATTATACTGTGGAACTACTCGGAGAGAAACAAAATACCTACTGGGTTATAACGACGAGAAGTCCTCGCGTCCGTATCCCTCTCCGTGGTCCACGCAGCCGGAGATTTGATGTCGGTAATTAATAATATTATGCACCTATAATAATGGGCATCTAGGCACCCAGTTGCATGGCGCTGGTGCACACCGACCGGCACGGGCAATTATAACGCAACACTGTTCGGACCCCGCGAAACGTTAATAATACATACCTAGGTATAATATTATACTAGCTGTATGCACGGCGGAAGTCGGCCGTTGCGAAAAGCGCACGAGAAAAACGCGATGCAGAAGAGAAGAAGAAAAAGAACGAAATCAATTACAATTACAACAATATATTTATCACAATCATAATGTAGTCTTAGGTAGGTAGCTGTAATGCGCGTCAAGATCTGTGCAGAGGAATATTTTTGGACGCGTTGATTGCACATAATTATCGCGTGTTATACATATTATAGGTACACAATGTCCAGAGCCGTATTTAAACATTTTGAGCCCCTGGGCTCACAATTCATGACGTCCATTTTCAATAGATTTTTTTTTTACATCATAGTACCTATAGCGGTAGTCAAACTTTTATAAAAGGTCCCTCATAAGTTGTTATTAGTGTAATTTAAAAAAAAATACAAGCGTTGATTCACAATAGCTTTTTATGAGCGCTTGAAGTTAGAATTTTCAAAAAATTCGTCGAAAATACAAAAATGTGCAAATTATTTTGTTAGTTAATCATGAAAGATTTTTTTATATCTAAGATTTGAAAATTAAATGCTCTCTTTACAAATAAAAATTGAATATTTTGTTTATTTTATTTGAGAAAATTTTTTCGCCCCGAAAGTGTGCCGCTCCTAGGCAATTACCCACTGGTGCCCTCCCTTAAAACCGGCCCTGTCTATACAGATTGTCTACAGCTGGACAACGCTTTTGAATAACCGATAGAGTCACGCAGAAGTCATATAATATTGTTACGGTGGCATAAATTGGCTCGTGCAAATATGGTACACGCACCACCACATTAGACATCTGATGCCAGTGATGCTTGCAGATGGTACAAAATTATCGTTGTGCACCGCAGGAAAATCTAAGATGTGTCCTACTCATGAAGTCAATGCAGTCTATTAAATATATATAATTTTACCAATTTTTTCTTTGCAAGTTTATGTAGAAAAGACTTATGTATTGTGAAAATACAGTTTTCAAATAAAATATTAAGTAGATGATTTTTGTCGAATTTTGTAAAAATTAGATTTTGTATGTATTATTTTTATTTAGAAGAAAAAATCATGTAAACATTTCTCTGAGGCTCTGAATCATCACAAGTTATGAGTTTAGTTTTCGTATACTATATTTTACGTCACTCTTATTTTTGTCATGAATACACACCCATTTTCAATTTTGATAATATTGTATTATGCAATAGCGTTTGTATATTAGACGTATATAATATATATTATGTGCAAGTGAAAATTCGGCATCCACATATTCGTAATATAACTTTCAGAAGGGTCGAGGGACGGGGCCATCCCCATGATCTTTTTCAATTTTTATAATAAACTAGCTGTTCCGCTCAGCGTTGCCTGAGCCAATATTAAATTAAAATTAACCTGAACTGATTTATATGCATTTAAACCACATAGGTAGGCAATCCACTGCATTAGATCACGAATAATATGCGAGCAGTAAATTATCAGGTAGGCAATCCACCTGCGGTGAACTGCGGACCCCATGAAATGCGTAAGTGAGTGAAATCGGAATTAGGTATAAAAAACATTACGACAGTTACCCATGCTGAAGATTTGTTTACAATTGAAGATTATATACAAAAATATGTATATGATAATGTATTCTTACTAATTATAATAGTTATAAATATGTAACCATTGACAACCTTATAAATAAACAAAGATTGGTGGTATAGTAACCATTTATAAACAAATATTTCCATCGTAAATCTCAAAATTCCTGTTTGAGCACCTCCCGAGATTGGGTTTTTCCAAAATTTTCTTTCGTAAAAACCATATCCTGGAAATTACGAACAATTGAAAAAAAAATTGAGCGAAATCGGCCCAACCGTTCTCAATTGATGAATTGTTATACATTTTAGGCTCCATTTTTAAATATTTAGATAATAATAACTAAATTAGTAATTTAATTCATGTGCATTATTTAAGGAGATAGGAGGGGGCGCATTCGCACCTGTTTTGTTTTTTATAAAACACCTTCTTTGACTGTCCAAAACATAACGAGAGCGTCGATATGGGTTTTAAATCTGACATCAAGTCAATACTCAGTATTTCATATTTTGAATTTTGTAATTTTTTTTTTCGAATATATTTTTGCTGTGGTCCAAGGCAATTGCAAATACAATTGGCCAACTATTAAGAAAAATTTGACAACAGCAATATGCCAATATATTATACTATAAAGAATAAATATGAAATAATAATAAATACAGCATTTTTACTGGTAGTATTGTGACAATGCCGTTATTAAATAATAAATTTATTAAGTTATTAAATTAAATTTTGTTCAAACTACAACCACAGGACATGAACTAACCGTTAATAATTTATATTTAAAAAATATAAAATATATTATTCCATCAAAATATCAAAAATCAAAAGAAAGTCTGAAAATTGCGTTCCTAGTTTTTTTATGTTTTTAAATCTTATTGCCCGCATATTACATGTCTTCATATAATCTTATATTTTACTATAGAGTATAAGTAAGTATACGCAATTAGTACATGGCATTTTCAAAATATTTAGATTTATTTTAATCTATTGCCTCTTTATACCACGAAACTATTTATACCGTTCCATATCTACTGTAACGTCTGTAAGTTAGTATTTCCTCAAAAGTTAAAACAATAATATATGATATGAATATACACTAATATTAAAATGATTAATACAATTATAATAATTAATAATACATCTTACATATAATGCCTACTAATTTTTTTTTTTTGTTACTTATGAGTTATGGTATCCTTAAAGAAACATAATTATTGTGTTTTTAGCCTTTTCAGTATAATTCAGTGGTTTTTTTCTACAAAAAACATGTAAAATTGGAAACCCATCAAATTCTACAACAAACTATAATTTTTTTTCTTTTTTCTTATAATTATCTATGACACTTTTGCTTAGCAGACTAGTAGAACTAGGGCAATAGGACAGCAAGACCCTTTTCGACCAAAATCGTATCCTTCGCTTTTTGGCCCATTCACTTTTCGACAAAATTTGAAAAAAGGTCAGTTACCTTTTCCGTAAAAATTGTATCTTTCCCTTTTCGGCCAATTTACTTTTCAGTCAAACTAAAAAGTTTAATATTTATTTTATATTATACATATAAAAAAGTATTGTTAAGTTAATATTTATTTTATATTATACATATAAAAAAGTATTGTTAAGTTAATTTTAATTTTATTTGGAAGTAGTGTCACTGGACACTCCCTTCCCTCAAGTGTTCATGTCTAGTAACTATCAACACATTTACTTATTATATTAAATTGTATATAGATTGTAAATTTTCAAATAAAAAAAAAAAAAGTTAATTTTAAATAACTATAATAATCAGACAACGAATTTATTCTTTGTTTATCATTATTTTTTTTTAACTTATACATACATTAAAACTATATGAGAAGGTTTATGTCATATTTACATAAAAATAAATTAATATATTATTTTATTATATTTAATAACTATACACAAAAATTGTAAATTATTATTATTTATTTATTACACATTTTAAACAATTTAAAGGGTAATTGTC
This sequence comes from Pentalonia nigronervosa, assembly GCA_014851325.1. Lineage (NCBI taxonomy): Eukaryota > Metazoa > Arthropoda > Insecta > Hemiptera > Aphididae > Pentalonia > Pentalonia nigronervosa. Next base: position 50,299 of record JACXSJ010000529.1, on the reverse strand, counting down.
TGTATGTATAACATAAAGTAAATATTATTTTTTTGTTTTGACCGAAAAGGGAAAGGTACGATTTTGGTCGAAAAGGAAATAGACTTTTTTTAAATTTAGTCAAAAAGTGATTTGACTGACTCCAACCTTATTTTTTCAAAAACAAAACACTGCATGATAAAAAAAAAATTCCGGCAAATAAGAGAAATTATGAAGGTATCCAAACGTATCTGTTTAATTATATATTATTATTTATCATATTATGTAGCTATCTAGGTATTGTGTCGATCGAGCGGCGGTTTGTCGAATCGACAGACCGTAAAATAATAAAATTTCTCACTGGTTTAGTAAACAATGTTTCACTTATATTTTTAGATAAGTATGAGATAGCTTCATAATATAATAGTATGATAAAATATCCTTTTAAAAGCAACAGTTATGTTATTGTGTATAAATATATAATAACTAATAACTAATAACTGAATAATTTTATTTAAAATTGTAACCTATAATCTCTTGCTACCGAAAAACGTTATTTTAAATATTTGGTCAAACTGGTGAAATTCAGCACTCTCAAACACCAAATATATTTTTGCTGAACATTATTATTCCAATAATTAGTGAGTACTTATTTTGAGTAACTATACTAAACATCTGATGGGTGATGCATATCAGTTGTCAGTCTGGTCATGGACGGTTAGGTCAGGGAGCCCTCAGTTTTTTTTTAATTCTATGATTATTTTACTTTTTGGTTCCTAATTTAATTTTTTACCTGTTCGACCTGTCCCTGGTGTTTTTACAATAATTCAATTTTTATACAATTTATAAACATTTTTTAATTGTATAATATTACACGCTCGTGACTAAAATAAAAATAAAAATATCATAAAAGTAAAAATAACAAACGTAATGAAACAGATAATGTTCTTAATTTAAAGTTTAGAATAATAGGTTAATTCATTTTAATACAAAAAGTTACAACATAAGGATATGGTTGATTCTGCTGAACACAAATTTGGCATGCTGCGAGTGAGCCAGAGAGAGAATTCAAACAGTGCGCTGACAATTTCTTAATAAAATATGCAAAATTCCATATAAAATATTTTTTTGGATGGAGGCTTTATATTTTATCACGAGGCCTTTTAAAAAAACTGCTTTTGGTATGACAAACCGACACTGTGTATAATATGCACCAGGATTCGTCTTAGTCAGCAATGTATGTTTATCTATTAATATCCTCTGGTTCATTGACATAATATACCAAATTGTATTATATTTTTTATTTAAAGTCACGTTTTATTGATTTTCATATTTTTGAGTCGTACATAAATTCAGTTTATTTTTATAATAATTGTATTAATTATATGTTTTTAATGCCGGTAGTATAACAAAAAAATTAATTAAATTATTATTCATTAATTGACTGAAAAGTGAAAACGAGTAAAATTAAAATATTTTGAAGATAACTCTTACTAAGCTTATGCTTCAGGGGGACAGCTTGATATTAATCCGGCTGATTTTCCAATAGTATATTTAAAAAATAGGGCGTTTGGTGAACGTATTCGAACTAATTCCCACTAATTAGGTACATGCTAATTATTGGCGGGAGGACGCTATAGAAACGTTTCTACACATTTTCTAAAAATTATCTAAAAATTATTTTCAATTATAATAAATAATGTGCATTGTATATAATTTGCGTCAATATAATTTTATGGAAGTAAAATTTACTGCGGGCCATAATGCAATATTTGGTGGCCGTGGATGTCCGAAAAAATGTTCAAAAGCAGATATGCTGCATCTGCTGCCCTGATACGCTAACCTACGCACCAGCTTATAATTTAGAAGTATGGGATATTCATAAAAAAATATTACCAGCATGGTATAAATTTACGTTGATATTAATATATTATAAAATCTAAAGCCATATTAATTGATCATCCATTATTGTGTAGGTACCGTAGTTCCCTCTGTTTACGTGAGTTCAGTTTTGTGAACATATCTGTGTTTAAAAAAATATTTGAAATCAGAAACTTTAGTTTTGAAGTTTCAAATTTTGATTTTACAATGTTGTGTGTTTTTTTTTTTTTTGTATCTGTCAACACTTTTTGAGGCATTAAAAAAAGTAACGATTTTCATCAACAGCATAATTTCTGGTAGGAAAGTTAATCTAGTTGGTACTTCGAGGAGTTAAAAGTAAAAAATTCCCAATAGTTTTCAAACGCGTCGGAAAATAACTTGAAAAAAATTATGGAAAAACAGGAATTTTTACGCAAAGCCTATTTATGACAAAAATACAAAATCGATTTTGTTTTTTGATGTAACTTATGGAATTTTTACTGAATGTTTATATTAGCATTTTCTATACACTATAACACTTTCAATATATTTTGACTCTTTTTGAGTTATTTATAGGCATGAGAAATTTTCAATTTATTTTTTTTTTATTATTATTGTCGATAAACATTTATTTGCTTTGTCAAAAACTTAAAAATATAATACATGGTTTCATAACTTTTTATGAGTAAAAATTTAAAAAAATAGTTGAACTTAAGTCTACAAAAGTTTTTTTATAAACAACTTAAGTTAGAACTTCAACAAAATACGTAAAAATGAAGATATTCATAAATTTTTTTCTGCTAAAACCTAAAATTTGAAATTTTATCAAAAAATTCCCCATAAGGTTTTCTACTTTTCACAAAAAAAAAAAGTTTACTGGAAGTCAAACTAATTTTATATGAGCGTTTGAAATTAGACATTGAATATTCACCCGTAAACTTATTGTTATTTCTGTTTTTAATATTATCTGTCTTGTATGTTGTATAATAATATGCCGATTATAATTATAATATATTATATAACGTTATCGCATGCCGCCGCGCTGGCAACACAAATATATGTATAACACGGCCACCGTTAAAGTTGTTCGTTGTCGTCGCCCTAACAATCGCCTTTCACGTATTATTATTTTTTTTTGTTTTATAAGATCAAAAAAGTGTTGTTTTTTCTTTTCCATGTGCAACTTTTGTCGTAAGGGCCAGCAACCATATAGCCAGTTTATTATTATTTACATTATTTGTCGTCTTTTACTAAATTTTTTGGTCTAAACGCTAATCGCCGGAACTTGTTAATATTTATTTATGAACTATTTATTGCTATCATTGTGAGCCATAGGAGCATATCTGTATTACATTTTCATTTGTATCTAATCACAGATTATTTTTCGTGTATTTATTACATTATTTAGGTAGCAGGTGGGGTCAGTTTGTGCTCTACAAATTGTGAGTTATATTTTTTATTATTTTATAATATTATACATTTTTATTTGTTGTGCTACGAGGGCCGTACATTATTATCATTTTATTATATTGAGCCAGAAGGGTTTTGATTACTATTTATTACTATATAGCTGTTTAAATCAAAGGTTCGATTACATACAGACACAATTAGAATTAATCAAAGTAGATGATTTCGATAAAGAAGAAAAGGAGCGAAGTAAATTCCAATATGACTACTTCAATATTTATTCTCAAATACAGGAAATAGTGAATGTCAAAAAGAATGCTAATAGCAGCTATAGTAGTAACAATTCAACTTTCAACATATGTCAACCAGTCGTAGCCGTACTCAATTACTAGTAATTGCGTTACCAGTGTATAATGTATATACTTATAGTATATATATTTTTTTTATTTAGAAAAATGATTCTATATTATATGCAATTATTCGTCTAAAATAAATTATTTAAAATTAAAGTGCAATTTACTTTCTTTTTTTCACTGTTTGTTGCAAAAATTTTAATGCATCAGCGAATACACATTTTTTTTGTATGTCCTCCGTCTCCGCTCTTTCCTTAATTGATGAACTTAGAGAAATTGTCACAAATATAATGCCATGTATTTTTCATTTCTTTTATTAAAAAGATTTTAAAACAAAATTAAAAATACATAAGAATTAAAGCGCTCAGTGGAAAAACACAGCAAGTCCATTTTATTTAAATGTTCAGAAAAAGAAAAAATGTTTAAATATTTTTTACATCAATAATAGTTATTTTATTTCAATGTGTCACCAGAGAGTAACTTTAATAAAATAATATCAATATTTTAGTCCTAGCCAATTCTATTGAAGCATAATGTAAAATAAAAGAACTTCCTCATATTTTTGCCAATAAGATTTAATTTAATTAATTTAAATTTTAAAATATATTATTCATTTCATACATGAAGTAATATAATAAATACCAATAATAGTTATTTTGTTAAAAAGTGTCACCAGAGAGTATATCTTTTAAAGTGCTATAAATATTTTTATCGTAGCAAATTATATTCTAAATCAAATATAAAAAATAATGGGCTTACCACTTTTTTGCTAATATTTTTTTTTAAGTTTTTAATAATAAATTAAGCAATATAATATGTTTATAGAATATAAAAATATTTATACTTAACATAACAATTAATACAAAATATTAAAAAAGCATAACCATTTTCAGACTTTAAAAATCTACGATAAAATAAATAAAATAAAATAAAATATAATATAATATAATAAAATCTATCTCGTATAATAATATAAAATAATATATTATGCATAAATAAAAAAAAAATTAACAAAATATATTCATATAATAATAGCAGTAAATATTATGTAATAATATTATTTCAATACCCCCAGGGGGATGCTAGGTATTTAACACTACGGGTTTGGCGAACCCGGGGCCCCGAGCTATAAGCTGGCTTTAACTAGCTGGCTCAGTCTGGTCCTCCAGGTTGGGGGTTTGGCGACGGGCTAACAACCCGTCACTGTAAAAAAATCTTAATTGTTAAGAAACCAAAACTAAAGCCTCGGGACAAAGATCTGGACAAAACACAACGGAAACGGCCCGGACTACAAGGATTCAGGATTGGTACTTGGAATGTAAGAACGTTATATAAAATAGGAGCACTTAATACACTAGTTAATGCAATAAATAGATATAAGATAAATGTAGTAGCGTTACAAAAAACGAGATGGCAAGGCGAAGGATGTATAACAACAGGTAACATGACATTATTCTATGGTGGTGTAACTACAAATAAACACGAAAATGGTGTGGGTTTTCTTGTACACAATAGTTTAATACCATGGATTAAACAATTTAAGGTTATTAATGACGGAATATGTTACATCCGGATTAATATGAACAACCGAGACATGATTATGATTTGTGCATACGCACCAACCGAATCAAAAAATGAAGAAGCAAAAGATTCCTTTTATGAAGAGCTGGAACAAGTATATGACGCTATGCCAGGTCATTGCATTAAATTATTATTGGAGATATGAACGCTCAAGTGGATAAAGAAAATACATTCAAAACAACGATTGGAAAACATAGCTTACACGACCGAAGCAACAATAACGGATAAGATTAATTAATTTTACAATAAGTAAAAATATGGTAATAAGCAGTACAAGATTCCCGCGAAAAAATATTCATAAAGAAACGTGGCTATCCCCGGGAGGCAGATTTAGTAGTCAAATTGATCATGTTATCATAGAAAATAAACATAAGACGATTATAAAAAACGTCAAAAGCTACAGAAGAGCAGATGCAGACACAGACCATTACTTAGTCCTGATTGACTTCAGAGTAAAGATGTCCATGGAATGGAAAAAGAAACAAAAAAAACTTGGAAATACGATGTGGATAAATTAAAAAACAAGGAAACAGTACGGACATATCAAGAAACGGTGGCAAATCTCTTAGGAAGAAGAGAGGGCTCGGACAAAGAACAGATTGAAGAATCATGGAAAGTAATTAAGACCTCAATAACGGAATCCGCAGAAAAAATTATTCAACTCACACAAAGAAAGAAAACAAAGAAATGGTTTAATGATAATTGCAAGAAAGCAATCAGGGAACGTAATGAAGTTAGAATCAAAGCAATATACACACCAATCCCAGAGAACATAAGGGACTTCGAGAACAAAAGAAGAGAAGTTAATACTCTGATAAGAAAAGAAAAAAGAAGTGCAGAAAAAGAGCGATTAGAAGACATCGAAAACCTTAAACACAACCCCAGAGAATTCTTCAAACGTTGCAAAACATTTAAAAATGGATTTGTACCTGCTATACGGATGATAGAAGATAATAATGGTACTCTTATTACAAAACCGGAAAATATTGTCGAGGAATTTAGATCGTACTTTGAAAAAATCCTTAACAGAGACTCAACAACAGGAATAGGTGAACAAGACGACACCATATATTCCACAGCGGAACCAGAAGTACCAAATCCTAGTTTAGAAGAGATACAGTATGCAATCCAAACTCTAAAAAATAATAAGTCTCCAAGAAATGATAAAATTGTTGCTGAGTTACTGAAGTTAGGAGGACAAAACCTAACAAAAAACTTATATAACCTAATTCAACAGATATTAACAAAGGAAAAGATACCAAAAAACTGGAATGAATCATTGATATGTCCAATTTTCAAAAAAGGTAGCTGAAATAAAGTCGAAAATTATAGAGGCATAACACTGTTGAATTCTGGATATAAGATACTATCATTAATTATACTTAAAAGATTGCAAATATACACAGATGAGATACTGGGTAACTACCAAAGTGGATTCAGAAAAAATAAATCAACTACTGATCACATATTTGTCATAAGACAAATTATAGAGAAAAACTACGAATTCGCGAAAGATCTACATATGGTTTTTATAGATTACAAACAAACCTATGATAACATAGATAGAGAAAGACTATGGAAAATCCTTAAAAACTTTGGTTTACCAACTAAATTAATCAACATAATAAAACTATGTAACACAAACACCAACAGCTGAGTCAAGGTTAACAACGAGATATCATCTTCGTTTACAATAAATAGTGGATTAAAACAAGGGGATGCGATGTCACCAGTTCTCTTCAATATGGCACTAGAGAGTGTAATAAGAAAGATAGCACGAACTGAGACATTAAACCTTGACGAAGGAAATATCCTACTAGCATATGCAGACGATATAGTGGTTATTAGGAATTCGAAAGAGAGTATTCAGAATACTGTTGAAGAACTAATGAAGATAGGAAAATATATTGGCTTAACGATCAACAGTGGAAAAACTAAATACATGATGGTAAAACGAGGAGGGGGTGATCATAATAACCTCCAAGTGGGAAATAACATCTTCGAACAAGTACAAGAGTTTAAGTACCTGGGGTCTACTCTAAATAACCAAAACAACATGCATGGAGAGATAAATATCAGATTGGACGCTGCTAACCGATACCTTTATGCACTAAGAACCCTCTTTAAATCTAAGCTGTTGTCAAGAAAAACAAAAGAACATCTATACATAAGTTACATTCGCCCTGTATTAACATATGCATGTGCCACATGGGCAACGACAAAAGGCGATGATGAAAAACTACGTCTATTCGAGAGAAAAATTCTTAGAAAAATTTACGGACCCGTATTCAACAATGCGGAACAGAAATGGGAAATAAGAACCAACATCCAACTATACCAGCTTTACAAAAGAGAAGATGTGGTCCAATTTACCAGAGGGACAAGGATAGAATGGGCAGGCCATGTGTGGCGAGCCGATGGAAGTGTACTGAAAAGAGCATTGACTTATATGATAAATGGAAAGAGGCCAAGAGGAAGACCACACAAAAGATGGAAGGATAGTGTCAAGGAATTATTAGAAGAAATTGGAGGAGACTGGGAACAAGCATACAATAGAGAACGATGGAAGGAATTAGATTTAGTGGCCAAGAATCTAAATGGCTCGTGAAAAGCCCAAAAAAAAAAATTTATTTCAATGAAATAAATATATTACATTACCTAGTCATAACATAGAAGTAGATAACATATTTAGAGAATCAAAACTTTGATGCATAATAATATGACAAAATTGGTACTTCACATAACAAATAATACAAATTATTTAAAATATTAAAAAAAAAAATAACCATTTCAGTCTTTGAAAATCTATAATAATATATTCCATTATAAATAACAACAGTAATTAATATTATTCAAATAAAATATAATATATAAACCTAATCATAATCAGAATCTATAGCTGTAGTAGTTGTATCTTCCATCTTTAAATTTAAATAGAATCATTGATGTTCTTTTGGAATATATTTGGTAGCTAGCTGCTGTACATCATCAATTTTTTCTTTATTAATTTTTATTGGTTCTGTATACAATTTTGGAATGTCATCCCTTAAAACTAGTTTTTGTCTATTTTTTTTCTAATATATAATGTTCTTTTGAAATGCCATTTGCTGAAACACTACAAAAACTCCCGTGTCTCTGTATTCCAAATAGCGATAAGCATCGTGGTAAATTTTATTTTATTTGTATTGAATATTACGTTTTTGCATAATGGTGATAAATAGGCATTAAAGTTATATATCATGCTTAAACGATGTTAAATCTGCTGTTGGTAACAAAACTTATTTATAACATTATTATTAATATTTTAGGGCTGGGAAGTAGTTGCATTTGCATATTTTCATTGAGCTATTCAATTTATTGCAAAGTAAGCTTAAAATTATTTTCATGACACTACAAAAAACATTTTAAAAGCTTATAGTGCATATTTTTGCATATTTAGTGATTTTGTAATTTTAAAAGCATATTTCTTAATTTTACTATTTTTTTAGAACATATTTGATAATTAATGATAAGTTGATTAAACAAATTTTAAAATGTTGCAAAACAAAAAATATTTATTTTAAAAGTTTCCTTTAGGTATTATTATTGTATCATGATTCTCAAATCCCAAGTTGACATAATATTCCCAGTTTTTATTAATAAATATTATATTAAATAACCTAAGAGTATTAACAACTAAAAGCATATAGATAATTTAATAAATTTTTTTTAATTATGAAAATGTTGCATTAAAAAAAAATTAGTGCATATTTTTAAAGCATATTTGTACTTTTTAAGTATATATTTGTAGTTTTTTAAGTGCATTAAGTTCCAAGCCCTATAATTATTTATTATCAACATAATATTATGAAATAACCGTTTATGCGGTAGAATCGGGAAGTCCGAACATACCCGGTTTATGCACAGAGCTAATAATACCGGTAAGTCCATTTCAGTGTAACTAGATAGAAAAAAAATTGAAAAATTTGATTTTTATACTAAACTGAAAATATTTTTTTTTTAACAAAGTGCCGCCATAAAATGATTTTGTTCAAAAACGGACTTGCCGGTTGATCCACTGAGTGCTTCAATTATGAAATAGTAATAACTTTAGGTAATAATAGTAGATAATCTTTCAATGTCCCCTTCCGTCGTACACGCTCTTCTGTTCCTTTTCAGTTTCCATATTCCATTCTCATCTTCAAACTACTATCTCGACTCAGTCATTCGCCTTATGCGCATCGCCAATAACGACCCTTCTTTTTCCCTTTAATATTTGAGCTAAGTTTCCTTATTGTATTTTATTTGTACCTGTTTTTAACTACTTATACACTATCATTACATACATTTTATCACATTTATTTTTTATTATATTATTACTTATTAATTATTATTAAGTTATTGTAAATATCTTTATATTGTTTTGAGCCCCGGCCTGTATAATGAAAATAAAATAAAATAATAATAAACAATAATTAGGTCAGTGAACTATAATAAAATAAAACAGTATTAAAGTATAACCGTATCTATATAAATTTGTTTTTAATTTAAGGTTTTTATCTACTGGCACAAGCTTCAATGCATTAAAGTTTGATTTTTACATTGCTCGGAGTACTATTGGGAAAATTGTAAAAAAAACATGTACGATTTTGTGGATGATTTTACAACCAAAAAAAAACGTTAGAAGAAGAGAACCATCTAAAGAAAAATGGATTAAAATCGCAAATACTTTTTATGATAAAACTAATTTTCCAAACTGCTTAGTAGCAATAGTTGGTAAGCACATTCGATGCAAAGGTCCAAACAATTCAGACTCACTATACTTCAACTATAAAAAGTACTTCTCGATTGTGTTGATGGCGATTGCTGATGCCAACTTATATTTTATAACCATTGATATTGGTGCCCAACTGGAAAGTTGTTTTGGAAAAAAATTTGATTCAGACCAACTCAGACTACCAGAATTAGCAAATTTATCTAACACAAATGAGTATCCTCAGCTTTTTGTCTTTATTGGAGTTGAGGCGTTCACCGTACATTCGAACTTACTAAAACCATATCCAGGACGTGGTCTTAATAATACTATAAGAATATTTAACTATAGGTTATTGAGGGCAAGAAGGACGGTAGAATGTATTTTTGATATTCTGGCTAATAAATGAAGTGTCTTGCATACGCCAATACAAATAGAGCCAGATTTTATAGACGAAATAATTAAATCGTGTTGAGTTCTACACAATTTTGTTCGAATAAGGGATGGCTTCAACAATGATGAACAGAGACCAATACATTGGAAGATATTGAAGTTTGTGATACGGGTGCTCATACTCGAGGTACAGAAGTTAAAGACTACTTCTCAAAATATTTCATGAGACCTAGATCAGTGCCATTTCAATTTCAAAATATATAGGTAATTTTGATAATATTTTTTATGTACTTAATTAATTTTTTTTATTTGAAAATAAAATAGTTGTATATAAATACAACTATTTTTATATATTATTACTACCTGCTTTTTTACTAAAAAATATATTATAATTTAATGAATGTGTAAAAATATACAATAACAATATGCATTTATTTTTATTATTAAAGCTTAATTCCTTATAATAAATAGAATCTAATAAAAAAAAATTTTTAAACCCTATTTTATAATAATATTTTTTTTATTATTAATATTATCTATCTCAACTAAAAATATATAAGCTACACAAATAAATTGTATTGGATGGTGATATATAGTACCTAATATGTTTATTATGTATATTTATATACCTTTATATTTAGGTAAATTAAAATTATTTAAATATGTTATAATATATTTATATGTATAATTAATATTTATTTTTTTGTAGTATACAATGTTAAATAAATTAATGTATACATCATAAATATCCACAATATATTATATTGAAATGATTTATATGTAATATAAGAGATGGAATTTTGATAGGTAATAGGGATTAGCAAACAGTAAAAAATCCTATTTTATATTATACTTATACTTTCAATATGGGCTTTGCTATAAGATTTTATCTAGTTCAAAAAAGAGGTGATGTTCATAACAAAAATAATTATATAAATTTAGATTTCAAAATAGGTAATATACATTTTAATAAACAACAGAAAAAGTATCAGTAACATTTAACATTATAAAAATTATTATTCATTATTCAAATTGTATTTATAATTTCATTTAGTAAGGTACGTATTATTTAATTACAAACTATTTTCGTTAGTGATCTTATACAATTTAAACTGTTTTTGTTAAGTATTTTTGGTAAGTCATTATACAGTTTTTGGGTCATCAAAATCTCATCTCTATTATGAACATGTATGTGTTATTTTCTTACCTTTTTCATCTTTTCCAGTTTTTTCCAGTTCATTCCAATCTAAATACATTGAACTTCTGATGTCCATCCAACTTTTAAACTTCATATTTCTGTTTGAATATTCTTTGGAGTCCATCTCCCAAATAGAATTATTGTTTTGTACACATTAAATAAACTTATCAACATTAAATACAATAATTGATAATTATACAATAATGAAATAATTAAGAAATTCACAAATTACAATATAGAAAACCGCAATCTATTTAAAATGCACTACAAATTGTAATGTAATAAGTATGAAATAAAATAATGTGTTTTAACTATTTCATCCATTTATCCCTTTCTATTTTCAGCGCATCATGTGCCGTTTTAATCTAATTAATACATAGCTAGACATATCTTATAGGAATAGTATAGAGGGTTAAATTTAAATCAATGCATTTTGATAAACCAGATGACCGGTAAGAAATCATAGGATCCTAATATTTTACAAAGTGTATCAATAGAACTTTGTAAAGTTCAAGATATGTAGAGAAATTATTAGAAATGTTAGAAAGCAATAAAATAAACACAAATTATGTCACCTAATTATTAAATATATATATATATATATATTGTAATCCAATTATTACATATAATAATCATAACATAAAAAGTACTATGCAAGTTGTAACTAATGATCTGTGCTGCCGATGTTTGGTTTTAAACCATTAAATTATATATAAAAAAACACAAATGAAATTTTAATTTACAAAGAAAAATTTGGAAAAAATAATAGTGTTGTTTTTTTTTAATACAACATCTTCATCCATTATTATTTATAAAATTGAAAATTTCTTAGCTGAAAGTGAAAGCTGATATAGTTTATGACAAAAAAAAAACTGCTGAAATATGGATATTATATACTAAAACATGAAAAATACTTTTCCCTAGCATTACAATAAATAATAATTGCATAAGAAATTGTTCTATCTTTACCAGCTACAAGTTGTACAGTAAAAAGGTAATAAAATACTTTGGAGAATTAAAACTTGGGTTTGGTCTATGACGGCTGGCGAGTGAAGACAAATTAAATTCTCATATATATTATATAAATCAGTTTAATAAATAAAATTAAATAAGAAGCGTCAACAAAATAGTTTGTTTTCCCTTCAGAAAAATGACTTGAAACATAATCGTATTCAATAGGGAGTTTAATACCCAAGCCCCTGGCTTTACCACTGACAAAATAGATGGCTGCAGAAAAATAACTTAAAATTGTTTCTTAAACAATATTATTTTAAGCACTTTCATATTAAATAACTTATATTTATTGCATTTTAAAATTTTATTATTTATATACTTCATGCCTAAAATCATCTTTTCAGAATGAGTTGCAACTTCTTGACTACAAGTGAGTAATAAAATAAAATTGTACACTTTCATAGTTATAGGTAATACATTAATATGCAATCCATTTTAACTTATTTTTCACATGTTGACATTATTACTCTTAAAATTTTAATTTAACAAACTACTCTTTAAAAAAAATATTAATCAATACAAAACAAACTATTTTAATAATAAATAAAATAGTTTAAAAATAGAAAATTTACTAGATTCTACGTGGATTTTTTTTAAAAAAATACTATACTCATTTTATTAAATGTGCTTCTATCACAAATAAATACTGTTTATTTATTTTTAACACTATTTTAATGGATAACAATTTAATAGTACAAAACATAAGTATAATCCATTATTTTAAAGACGTGAAATTTTTAAAAGAAAATACAAAAATTAGTAATAACACATTTTTCAAAAAAAAATAATATTCTTACTTCTTAATTTGTCTTCTATTCTTATAATATATTTCCAATCACAACTATATTTTATGTTATGTAATTTTTATTTGGCAAGTTAAAGGTATGTATGAACTTAACACTCACACATATACATTCATAATATATAATGATTTTAAAATAAAACTCATTATTAAAAATAGTTTCTTTGTGTAAAAGAAAAAAAATTGTCTTTAAGCTGAGTATATTCATCAATCAAAGGATAAATAAAAATAAAAAATAAATAGCTGCTATACATATTTTATTACATTATAAAAAATATTAATGCATGACAGTATTTTTAAATAACTGGTATAATCTAGGTAATCCAATAAATTAAACAAAAAACTATAATTAAATTGTTACATAGCAAAAGAAGCCATTAGTATTTGACTATTTACAGTAACATTTAAGAATGTGATTTTTTGAATTATCGTTACATTATGAATTTTTAAATTAACAGAGTTACCACTACCTTACACACTATTACCTTGTATCCCTATAAAATATTTCTCTTAAATAAGTATCCATCACAACATGCCTACAATATTGTACATACAAGTTAAAATTAAATATAAAAGAAATAACATAAATCAATCTTGATTTGAGGCAACTGCAAAACATTTTTTCAGTTAAATCATAAATAAATAATGGTCTACAAAAAATAAAACTGACACTGGATTCTTTAATTATTATTTTAGTTAAATTGTCAAGGAAAATATAAACATAATCATCACTTTAAAAACTTAATTTATTACAAAAAAATGGATAAAAGCTCTAACATTAATCCAAAAATTATGTTCAAGTTTAAAAAAATGTTATTTATATTTAATCATAACTATTATACTTAAATTATTTAAATTGTAACATATCTAATTATTTGCTCTTATAGGTGCTAACTCTTTTTTTTAATTATATAAAAAACAATTTTTAAAGGTTTCAAATATAATTAGATAATCTACATACAAAAAGTAATATCTTATCAATGTAATTCAATTTTTATTCTCCGTAAGAATTTCTTGGTAGATGAAATTAATTTTTGATAAGTTGATCGATCATCATATCCATGGCATAGATTAGAAACACAAATTTCTCAATTGCTACAGTATTATTAAAATTCATTTAAAAAAATTGAAATATCAATAAAAACTATTATATTTATACAGAAATTTGCAAGTATTAAACAGCCATTTCTTTATATATATATATATATATATAAACAATAATTAAATTTAAATTATTATTGTTTTTATACTTTGGTTCTTAAGGATAATTTTCAACACTTATTTTTAACACTATAAAAATTTTTACTAAAGTGGTTTACTATTGCTTCTCATTTTAAAACCATCAAATGTACAAGAGTACACAGAAAGTTTTATCAAAATACACCAGTAGAAAATAAGTGTAGAATAAAAATATTAAATTATATGTTCATGTGCAAAACAAAATAATTTAGGCTTGAGCAAATAAAAATAAAACTAGATACTATTTAATTTATAAAAAAAAAAATGGCTTTAAAAATAATAATTATTAATGAAAACAATAAACATGAATTATAGTTATTAATAGAACAATATATATAAGGGGCATGTGTGATTTTTATAAAAATTCTCTTAAATAATACGGGATTCAGTCACTTTCTGAATTGGAAGAATCAGAAATGTTTTTTTTTCTTTTCTTTTTAGGTGGTGGCGCATCACTATCATCAGAATCAGTGTACTCATCACTAGATTTATCAATAAAGTTATTTAATAAATCATCAATTGTGTCTTTGCTAATAATTATCTTCTTATTACGAGGATTATCGTTTCTATCAGGAAATTTAACGTCAACACAACTATAGTCACGTAGTTTTGTCGGGTCACCATCTTGATAATCACTGACATTATTTTCATCAACTGCATCTTTAAGTACCTATAACCAAACAAAATATAATTATAAAAACATTGAATATAATTTTTGAAAGGAAAAAATGTAATACCCGACAATCTTCTTCAAGATCGCATTGAAAATTAGAAGCATCACTGAAAACTATAGTGTCAGACCTATTGATCATTAGAGCATTATACGACAAAATCAAAAGATTAACTTGAAGTTCACAAATTTTCGTTATTTCTCCTGTAGCTATCTTTCGTTTAATATCTTGTAATTCAATTGGACTGTAAAATAAACAATTTATAAATTATAAGAAAATCATAAATATGAGTAAAACAAAATAATAAGTATTCATTCTTCTATATTTAAATTTATAATATAAACCTAATTCTAAGTTAAACTAGAAATTAATTAAATAATAATTGAAATAAGTAAATTAAAAACAATATTATTTAATAAAAATATAATTACTATACATAAACAACAATATATTATCAATTTCAAAATATATTTTATATTAAAACAGTTTACTATGGACTTGCATTCATTCAAAATTTTAAATCTTGTACAAATATAATACAGTAAAAACTTCAATAGTGAAAAAAACCCAAGTAAGTGAAATTTATATTATGATGAAAAATATTAATTGTAACTTTTAACTTTAAACTAATAGTAATTACAATTAATTAATTTCATATACAGTAGAAACCGTTTATAATGACACCGGTTGTAATGACATACTGGGTGTAATGACCTTAGATTGCAAGTCCCGGCAAAACTCCTATATTGTATGTACTAATTTGTATCGATTATAATGACATCTGTATAGTGACTATACGGATGTTATGACGGTTATTTTTTGTTATATTGGAAAAATATTTTATCTATAATGACTTTACTTAATCGAAGGTACTATTACAATACCGATAATACCGATAATTTCATCGTTGTTTAGTTGTCAGTTTTATTTTATCGTCAGTTACGGGTAATCGTCGTGCGGTTAAATGTGTTTTGTGTTCGTGTGTTAAATTGTATTGTGAAATTGTAAAAGAGCAAACGAAAGCAATTCACCATAGAAGAAAAGGCAAATGTCATTTTTCGTTTAAAAAAAGGTGAAAAAAATTCAGACATAGCTAATGAATTAGGCGTAGGTCACTCTACAATTTCTAACATATAGAAAGCTCGAGACAAAATCGAACAAGAGTTTCAAAATGAAAAACTATCAGTTAAGAAACTCAGAAATTGTACACATACAGATTTAGATAATGTTTTATTACGATGGTTTAAAAATCAAAGAAATCTATGCATTCCAATTAATGGACCAATTCTTCAACAGAAAGCCAATGAATTAGCTGAAGGCCTTGGTAAGCATAATTTTAATTGTTCCACTGGTTGGATTCAAAGATTTAGAGCAAGGCATAATATTGTGTTTTCAACAATAAGCGGAGAATCAAATTCCGTCAAATACTGAAATAACACAAAATTGGCTCGAAAAAGTATAGCCTAAATTACGAGAAGGGGATACACAGATACCAAATTTATAATGCAGATGAGACTGGACTTTTTTACAGAATGCTTCCTAATAGAACATTAAAATTTAAAGGAGAAAAATGTTCAAGTGGTAAAATGTCCAAAGAACGTCTGACTGTCTTAGTTTCAGCAAGTATGACTGGTAAAAAAATGAAACTGATCATAATTGGAAAATCCCGTAATCCACGATGTTTTAAAAACAACAAAAGTGACTGTCTACAGGTAACATATGAATCTAACTCCAAAGCTTAGATGACTGCAGAATTATGGTCTAAAATCTTATTAAATTGGAATTTAGAGTTAGGACGAAAAAAAGAAAAAATTTTACTCTTAATTGACAACTATCCAGCACATTGCTCTGTAGCATTACGCAATATTAAACTTGTATTTTTACCCAGTAATTGTACGTCTGTTCTTCAACTAATGGATCAAGGCGTAATAAAATGTATGAAAACTTATTTTCGAAAAAGTTTAGTGCTAAATATGATCAATAATATTGAAAACAAAATTGAAGCGAATATCAGCGTATTAGATGGTATATTAATGATTTTTAAAGCTTGGGGAAAAGTATCGGAGATTACAATACAAAATTGTTTTCGTCACGCAGGTTTCATACAACAACAAACTGTCCAAGGAGAACAAGAAGAAGACATAAGTTTCCCAAACATAAATGAATATGTTAACTTCGATAATGATGTGCTAACTTTAGAACCATTAAGTGATCAAGAAATTATTCCTTCATTAATTAACCAACCCGAAGAACCTGAGGAAGATGATAATAGTGAAGAAGCTGATACTCCCGATGGAGATTTATCTATTAATGCAGTGTTCAACGCAACAAAGATGTTAGCAAATTATATGGCTCAGAATAACATTAAGTCCAAAGATAAATTTTGAAGAACTAGAAAAAAAAATAGAACATGATTTTTATACAGAGTTCAATTTAGAATAACAGATTTTTTTAAATAATAATTGAACTAATTAATTTAAATATGTATGTACATAATTAAATGTTTTTATCTTTACTTTTTTTCTATATTATACATTGCATAAATAATTAATAATAATAATATGTATTGAAGTTACAATTTTTTTTTCGTCATTTTCGTTTATAATAACAACCGGTTATTATGACCTATTTTCATTGGTCCCTTGAACGTCATTATAAACGGTTTCTACTGTACATTATAATTTTTAAATTTTATTTAAATATGCTTACCATTTAATAACATTTGAACATATTGGAGATACATCCTTAACTTCCTTGTTCAAAGTTGAAATATATTTGCTTCTTTCACATAAGCTATTATAAACAAATTTCAAAACCCTCTTGCTATTTTGATTATTTTCAATACGCCTAAAAAAAAACAAATTT
This sequence comes from Pentalonia nigronervosa, assembly GCA_014851325.1. Lineage (NCBI taxonomy): Eukaryota > Metazoa > Arthropoda > Insecta > Hemiptera > Aphididae > Pentalonia > Pentalonia nigronervosa. The sequence continues at coordinate 32,226 of JACXSJ010000529.1, read as the reverse complement.
ATAGTAACTAAACATATTTGTATAATATCTTAATACACACTTAAATCATTCTATAAAACTGTTATTAGAAAAGCAAATAATTTCATAACTTATACAGAAGATTTAGATAATTATTTATGCAGTTATATAACTAGAACATAAAATTTAAAATCAATAAAATGAAGACATTTTTATATAATTTATTTAAAAAATTATTGCATGAGATACATAAAAACAATAAAATATTTTATAATAATTTATAACTACTCACTCCTAGTAAAATTTGATAAACAAATAAAACTTTTATTTAATTCTATACAACATTATTAAAAGGATATTTTATCCATATTTCTTGACAAGATCTCTAAACGATTTAAGAAAATAATACTATAAACTAATAAACCTAATAACTATATATATACATTTATAATGTATACTATATAATACATGGATTTATTTAAACAGGAATTAATACTTTTTGATTATTTTTTTGCTCTTATATTTTAAGGATTAATAAATCATCAGACTTCTTGTATAAATACATAATAGAATAAAAGTAATGAACATTTTGAAAACATTTAAAACAAATTAAGAAAACATTGTATACGCATGTGTTGTTTCTCTGTCACATTTGTACCATAACAAATGTATGTACAAAATTCTATCTATGGCTCATTTAAAGTTAATATTAGAGTAAATTTAAAAAATGATTGAATTTGTAGAGGAGAATATAAAGTTTGTTGGAGCCAAAAGTTTTTTTATCATGTTTATTTTAAAATGAGTCCTATGAATTTTAAATTTTAAATTATTGAAGTACTTATAAATAATAATAAAATAAAAATATGAAGAAATATATTTGCTTGAGGCTAGATCATATTCTTCTCATTGAATTCAATAAATCAAAAATTGCTCTAATGTTAACTATAAATGAACTGCAATAAAAATACGGTACATAGATTTCTTATATGGCACGTGTGTAATACATAAATGCTGATACAACTGACTTTAAAAATATAATAAAATAATGTTTCATTAAAAATAACATAAAATTTTATGTTACCTTTCAACAAATTCTTTTTTATATTCATATGGCTGAACATGAACTGTGGTTGAATGTGGCTGAGAATAACTGAAAACGAAACATATTATAATAAAATTAATACAAATATTTATAATATAGAAACAAGAACCAAATTAAAGCTTATAAAATATTTAATCAAAAGCTATTAAAAATTAACATAAAATTGAATCTTACTCGTTCACAGATTCTTTTTTACAACCACGTAGCCCAAGACTCCTTCTGGTTCTTTTAGCTAGAGGTTCTACTTCCTATAAAAAATCATTTAATTAATTAATACATGCATATTTTATTATTATTTAAATGTAGAAGATGTACAATCAGTAAAGGCACAATAAGCAAATATGATAAGAGAATAATTGCAATATAATTGGCATGAGGCTGTCCAGTGACAAGATACATTAATTTGAACAAAATAATTTAAAAATTTTAAAAATATAAAATTCTAAATAGATAAACATACTTTTATTGATGTGTTCAATTTTGCCACATTTTGAGTTGGTGGTTTATTACTGCTGAAATTAACACAATGCAAGTTAAAAAGACTTATTGAAAAATTTCAAAGTTAACTTTCAATTAGTTACAAGCCTTAAAAACTAAAATAGTTTATTTATATTTTATTTGAAATGAGTTTTACTTTTATTTATTTCTATAAATAATTTTTATTTAATGTATTGGTTTTCTATTCCTAAATTTACATTTACAAACATTGTGTATGTAAAAAAAAATACCAATAATAGTTAATATCTGAATATAAAAAGGTTATAATATAATAGACTGACAATACTTACATTAACAATGAACAAAAGATTATGGATGATCAATAATTACATGTCAACTTAATTAAAAACAAGATAGTTTTTCAAATAAAAACTTGACTAAATACTAAAAATGTAGGTAGATAAGGTAAGAGATAGATGTATTCAGCTATACAAAAGAGTGATTTATAAAATATATTAATAAGGATTTAAAAATTAAAAATCTGTTGTTTTTAATATTTGTAAAATAATATATTGTTATCGTACCTATTAGACTGTTTTACATTTTGAATATTAATTCGACGTTTGCGACCTCGTTTCTTAGGAGTTTGTTTTTCTAACTGTGTGGTAGTTGTAATTTGTTTTTGTACATGGTTATGTGTTCTAAAAAAACAAAAAATAATTGCAATATGAAATTCACATTAATTTTTATTTTAATAAGGTGAAATTTACTTACGTTTTAATTTCTTGTTGTTTTAAAAAGTCAACTGACCGTTGATGTACTTTATGGAGTGGAATTTCACTTGTAGTTAACATTACTACAGGGATAATCAATGTTTTACCACCATTAAATGAATGTTTGTTGAAAAGATGTTTGGGGGGACTTTTTGATCTAGTGGTTAAATGATCAGGGTGCATAGAAGTCTTTGTTTCAACAGTTTCTTTTGGAATGATAGTTACACCATTATCTTGGCCTAACATAGAAGATTTAGTTTCTGAATTTGTTTTTTGCTTAAATGATGAGGAACGAGTACGAGTTCTTGGAATACTAATAACTTCACGATTTAAATTATCCTTTTTAACAATACCATTAGAGTCGACATTTAAATCTCTATTGTTCTTATTGTCATATAATATATTTGAAGTGCTATTACATTTATTACCATCATCTGTATTTCTAGTTGGTCTTTTATACTCATAACTAGAAATAGTTGAACTTGCACTAGATGATGAAGATCCAGAAGATTTTAACTGTGGGCGTAGCTTAGTAGACATGTTTTTTGGAACATTTTTTTCTTTATGCTTTTCTTCAATCTTTAGTCCTCTTGTCCGAGTGATCATTTTAACTTCAGTTGACTTTGTTTCTATTCCTTTAGAAATTTTCCCTTCAGATACCAAACACTTCCGTATTCCTCGTTCTCTTAGATTAAAAGTTTCAAAATCTTCATTTACTACCACTTTTCTATTTTCTATCAATATTTGTTCTACATTTGAATCATTCTGTACATGTACATTTTTAAACTTTAATTGTGCAGAAGGAACTTCATAATTCTTTACCAACTTGACCTCTATATGACCAGCAGATTGATTATTTCTTGGTTCTTTCACTTTCTTTAAAGTACTTCTCTTATCCAATCCTTTTATTTCAGTTTCATTAACTGAAATATTTTTTCTTAGTTCGACTTCCTTAAGTTTTTTTGTTTCAACTTCCTCAGCTATTTTTATCTTATAGTTTTTAATTTTTTCTAATCCAACTTCCCTTGCTTTTATTATTGCTGCTTCTTTAACTTTTCTAGATAAAATTTCATCAACTCTTTGTTTCTTAATTTCGCTAGTGTTTTGTACATTAACTTCATTAGATCTTTGTATTTCAACTACTACAGCTCTTTCTTTTTTGGCTTCCTCAGCTTTATTGGATTGTAGTTCAATTTGTCTTTGTAACCCAATATATCCTCTTTCTACTTGAACATCTCTTAATGTTAGTATCTTTATTTCCTTTTTATTTCTCAAGTCTTCATTACTTTTAGATTTTTTAATTTTAATTTGCCTTGTAAAGGAATCATCTGTAGATTGTAATTCTAAATCTCTAATTTCAGTCAAATCTGTACTACTCATTAAAACGCATTTTATACTTGTTTCATTAGATGGGTCTTTATTACAAGTCATTACTTTTTCAACAACTTCATTTTTATAATTATCTCCAGGACCACCAGGTTCTTTAGAATTGTCCTTTACTTTACTTGCTGTATCAACACTTGTATCAAGAATCTCTTCTTTTACTAATAATCTCATGTTCAATTCATTATTTCTTTCTTCTTCTTCCATTTCATTTTTCAGTCTTTCATGATATTCTTGTAATAAGCTTTTGTCAATTTTAGTTTTCTTTCCTTCTCCACCTTTTTTCTTGAGATTCTTAAGTTCTTCCACTTTTATTTTTTCGTATAAATCTTTTATCTTTCTTTCATTATCTTCTTTGAGCTTTCTTTCGTACAATTCATTTAGCAATAACTTTTCATGTTCTTTTTTCTTTCTATCTTCTTCTTTTTTCTTACTTTCCTCGTCTTCTTTTTTCATTCTTTCATAGTCTTCATGTTTCTTTTTTTCAATATCTTCTTGTTTCTTTCTTTCATCTTCTTGTTTCTTTCTTTCGTCTTCTTTCTTATTTCTTTCGTCTTCTTGTTTCTTTATTTCGTCTTCTATTTTTTTTCTTTCTTCACTTTCTTTTTTCATTCTTTCAGCTTTTAATGATTTATCATTGGCATGCTTAACCGATATTTCCTTTAATTGAATGACTTCAGATATCTGTGATTCAATTTCTTTCCTTAAGTTATCAGCATTTGAGACAAGCGTCATTATTTCAAAATCCTGTTTAATTAATTCTTGAGCAATTTCTTTTTTTATTTCAAGTATTTTGTCACAAGCTATTCGTTCAGCATCAGATATATGGTTTTTAACAACGATGCATGTTGTTTTATCAATATTTATTGGTTGAATAGTGCTGGTGCCATGTTTCATGTTAACTCCTTTATACATTTTAGGATCTATTTCATGTACTTTTATCAATTCATCTTCCATTAATTTATAGGATTTCAATTCTTTATCTTTTTCTTGAGTTTGAACTTGCTTGACATTTATGTTATGGGCTATAGGAACATCAACAGTCACTTCCTCATCGCTGCTTATTTCAACAACATCAGGTACATTATGTGAGTTGATTGTCTTAAGTGATGCAACAGAATCTAAATCAATTTGACTCATAACATCGGATATTATACCCTGTAAAACGGGTATTCCAGTGACTGATACTGCAGAACTTTGATCATCATTAATTTCATCAGACTGACACAAATTCTCTTTCAAATGTTTTACTCCTTGGTTTGTATTTTTTGAGTCTTTGGTATCTAATTTGATGTCTTTAGAAGTAAATGACTTTTGTCGTACTCTAGTGATCTGAGCAAAAGTATCAAAAGCTCCAATAGTTGAATCACTTTCGCTTACAGAGGAATCACCTTGATCCGCACTAACTGTATCTATATGTTCTTCAGTTTCATTACTATCTAATGAACCACTTTCAATTAAAGAATTTAATTCTTCATTATCAAAAGAATGCATTTCAACAATTTCTTCAACGCCATTATATAATTCAGTTAAGGATGTTTGAGAGATCGATTGATCAAAATCAAAATCTAGTTCTTTAATAAAGCGGTTGTTAGTCTCACTTATATTACTATTACTACTATTATTACATTTCGATACACTTTCTTGATTACACTGTTTTTTAGTAGTATCAAAAATATTTTGGGTTTTTCCAAACATATTCCACGGGGTTTTATCATTTCTATTTTTTTTTTCATCTAATTGAAGTATGGTTGATTTTGAATTTTGAATTATATTGGAACTAACAATAGTTGAAGGCAAGTTTTTTGATTCAGATTTACTTAATAACTCCTTAGTTTTAATTGTTGTCCTATTATCTTCATTAATTTTTATATCATCATCAATAATAATGACTTCATCGTCAACAAATGAACTACTACCAATTAGTTTAACCACATTTTGGGAACTATTATTTAATGCAATTGGTTTTTCAGTAATCGAGACTTGACAATCATCAGTTTTATTTCTCTGCTCTGAAGTAAGCTTAATGTTAAATGGTTTCTTGATTTTGTTAACTACTACAATAGGCTGGTTGTTATATGACAAAAATTTTGAATCATTGTTTCTACCGTCAATACACCTTATATTTGCTGCTTTTATTTCAATTACTCCTTTTTGTTTTAATGTAGTCAATGTATTTTGCAAAGATTGGCTATCTTTGCGTATTAAAATAGCATCTTTACAAGCACTCCTATCTACAGGAATCAAGCATTCAGTTACATCAGGATTGGTGGGTTGGCCCAACAAGCATTTATACTCTGGAGCTAAAGTTCTTGCAGTAGAATTTAAAACAAAATTAGCCGATATTTCCTCCAACATTTTATTGTTTATTTCTTTACTATGAACTTTATTATTTGTTAATAAAGTATCTCCTGGACTTAATAGACGAAGTCTCTGCAACGAAGATCGTGTCATTTTAGAGGGAGCTTGAGTTTGTATTTCATCTTGAACAGACGACAATGGTTCAACTTCAATTTGGTCTATATCAATCAGTTCATCATCAATTAACTGTGTTTCATTAATTTGAGATCCTCCACTTTGTTGTCGCAAACTTTCACGTTCTTTCTTTCCATCAGACAGTTTAGTATCATTAAATTGTTTAAAACCGCCTTCTGCTCTAGTTTGACTTCTTGTTGCTCTAGGTTCAAGTTTATTAGTAGTATCTTTTTTATCCCCAAACGAACTTTTAAGATTGGTATTTTTTGTATCTTCATCAGTTTCGCTATCACTTAATAAATTAACAACACTTGAATTTGATTTTGAACCGTTTTTAACTGCTGAAACAGGACTCTTAGTCATCTGTCTCTTCGAAGCTGATAAATCAGATTTATTGATTTGGTTAAACGACCCAAGAGTTGTCATATTATCTACTCGTGCTTTATTTAATGTTGTTGACTGCGAGTTCTCCTATAAAAATATTCACATGTTAATTTTGATCTGTTTTGAATTAAATAAGAATATTAAGGCAGTTGAAAGCGGTTTGATTTTTCATGCATTTCTTCCATATTTTGTGGAAGAAAAATTAACAATTATAAAAACTAATTAAAATTGGTAAGCTTATATTTTTATTATGTAAGAAATGCATTATCATTTGTTTTGTTTAATTAAGAGGGCTGGAGCGTAGCATGTTTTAAGGAGTAATATTTAGGTAGTTAATAAGACATGTACATTTGGGCTATGTCAATGTGTGAATAGTAAATGAGCATTAGTATGGAATGACATACATTAAAAATTAAATCAGGCACTGTCAAGTATGTGTAATTTACCACTGCTTATTGATCTAAAGCGTATGAAAAATAGGTGTGCTGCAATCTTCTTAAAGTAAGTTAATTTTGAAAAAAAAAAGGACTCATAAATCACTATAATAAATAAACAAAACAAAATATCAGATATTTCCTACAAAATCTAGAAAGAGGATGAAGAATAATTATATAATTAAAATCAGATGATCAATACTACTGAGTGAATTTTTCTTCCACTTTTAGTACCTTCCAGTCTGTCAAACATATTCGAACACGCATAAATTTGACAAGTAACCTTATGCGTGCGCGTACATGCGATAAAATAATTTTAACATAAGTTTCTCAATCTTAATGATCAATAACCCATATCACTAATGTGATGGTTTGGGGAAGTCATGCAGACTAATGATTATTTACTAAGCATACACTCTAACTACAGCACTCTCGCATATACATTAAAAGATATTGACCATATTCAAATCCTTTAAAAAGGCCCGCTCTCAACACCTTAAAATTTATTTATTATTTAAATTAAATAGAAAGACCACATATAAAAATAAATTATTAACTTTTATAAAGATATAAGTTTAAAATTAAATGCTTTTAAATTATTGTATTGTATAAAAAGTCTTATTCATTAAAAACTAATATAATATAAATATTTTATAAGATTATAAATATTATAATATATTAATTTTATACTTGAATAAAATATTGAAGGACTAAAATATATTGGTAATAGTATATTACCATTGGATTAAATTTTAGTTATTTTCTTTTTTTTTTAATATCTCATGTAATTACCAAAATTATTAATGAATTTTTATGAAAAATATATTTCATTAAAAAAAAATGATATCTATTTGTAATATATTGAAAAATAATATGATGTAATCAGATTTCATACCTATAGAACTTTAAAATGACAGTCAGACATAGAAATGATTTTATGAAGCAAATATTAAAACAAAGTACACTAGTTTGATGTTATTATAGAATCACATAATTTTTAACTCACTTTTCTAGAAGTATTTGCCAACTTTTCTGTTCCAGCATCATCTAAAGACAAAAAAAACATTTTAAGTATTAATCAAAGAAAATTCTTTATAACAATATATTATATTATTAATAACTGACCTAAAATGTATTAATTGTATTTTGTATTTTAACTTTTAAATACACAATACACTGTTAATATTTTCACACTTACTTAATTTATTCTTCTGTGTTAATTGTGGTGGACTTGGTATATAAGGATTTGCTGGAGCTTCAAGAAGTTTAGAAAGTGTAGGAGTTCCTAAAAATGTATAAAAGATATTATTGTCCATAAAACCAAGCCATTCAAATATTATATATAACCATAAAATAAAAGGTCCCAACAAATCCAACTTTACCTTGTGTAGTTCTGATGCTAGGAGTTAATGATAATAATTTTCCAGATCTAGTCCTTGACGTGCCACCAGGAGATTGTAATAAAGAAGTAATAGTAGTGGCAGTCCTATTAGCAGGTATAGTATTACGAGATCTTAGAAGACTCGTCAATAAAGGTGCAGATGGAGTATTCCATTTAATTGGCTGCTGTAGCATAAACATAAATGATAAAGAATATAATAAACCATATATTTTTTTTAATTCTAAAATTACTTATAAGGTATTTGAATTGTTTATTTATGAAAGGAAATAAGCTACAATTTTTCAGAAAATCAATTTTTTTTAATTACGTTCTGTGGCTATTGATAGATCTTTACTTTACGAATCAAGTATTTTGTTATTTATGACAATTCAAACATTTAATTTACACATGAATGCTAAATATGAATGCTAAGTGATAACATTTTTTTTATTTTCCAGAAAGCTATAATTTGTATACTTGATCCCTTCATAAATAATTGATTAATTAAATGAATATATTTTTTTTATACCTCCTCTATTAAGCCAGAACTTGAATTTTCAGAAGCTAAACTAGCATTTTGCCTAGTCATAAGTTGATCCATATATTGTTTACCTTCAATTTCATTTCTGCAAAAAAGCATATACACATATAAAAATTAAGTATATAAGATACTAAATGTTTACTATGAAACAAAAAATTTCAACCTTCTTGCTTGTGAATAAAGGTTGACAACTTCATTTCTTGACAAATTTCCTTGTTTCACACGATTCAAAACACTGAATAAATTACAGTACTTTGATTTTAAAGTGTCTTTTGATTTATTAGCATCTCGTATATAATCTATATTCATAAAAAAAATGAATTTTAAACATATTTATTTACACTTTCATTCTATTTTTATGAAGTATAATTTTATGTTATTATTATTTACTTACCATGTTTTAAACCTTCAGCAATATGTTGTAGCATATTAATTAAGGGCAATGACTTTACTTCCTTACTAAGATTAGACATAAGAATTTTAAACTGCCGCTCACAGCTTTTTGGTGTATACCATTCTCGAGGTCTATAAGGTTCACCTGCATTTCTAACAACTTGAGCAACTGATTTCCTAAAAACAATAATAAGATTAATAAAACTGTATAGAATAGTAAATAGCTATTATTTTACTTTTAAATTTCTACTATTTAAATAAATTTCAAAACCATCTATGACTATTTAAAACATCTATATTTACCAATCATGAATCCCATAATGACTTGCAGCTGTAATTAACCAAAATTTTTCTCTAGATGTCCATGAAACTGCTTCTGTTAGTGGCTTCCTCTCTATCCATCTATAAATTGTACCTAAAACAAAATCCAATATATATATATACTATCAGCAGTGCTCGAAATAGTATTGTAAAAATAAAAGAGACACTATAAGGCATTTGCACCACACGTATGTTTCATATATTTTAGACTAATAAGCGCTAGTAAATTACATATACTTCACAATGTCCGATTTTAATTTTTAATATGTACGAGTTTCTTGATCAAATATCTACAATATTTAAGGAAATCAATTAAAAATTAAAGAACCTAAAAATTAAGATATTTTTTTGAAATTTCGTGAAATAATTGCATTACATTTTTTATTTATTTTTGGCACATCAGATTTTAAATAGAAAAAGTGATTCCAAAACAGCCTAATCTAGAAACTTTTAAATTCAACCATTTTTTTTTCAAAATCACAATCAAACATCAGGAAGTATGTTTAATTTACTACAGATTTTAATAATTTTTATGTTATGCAAACAAAAATATATTTCATTTTCTATAGCGCACTGACATATGCTTGCACGTGCGAGAGTTAAAGACACGATAATGAATCACACACACTCTTGTCATTTACTACTCACACATTGACACAGATCAAATGTACATATAATATAAATTGCCTAAATATTTCTTCTTAAAACATGCAACACTCCAAGCCTCTTTAAAAAGATAGGATCCATTGTAGTAATTTAACTCAACTTCCTAACTAGTTGAAGCCTTGAAGGCAAGATAATAATTTAAAATGTGTTATAAATAGGTCTTAATTAATACGAAAATAGGGATGGAAAATTGATTTTCTAAAAAACCTAAGAAACTGCACTAAAAATTTAAAATTATGCACATGTAAAATGTACTAAAAACTATAATTACAGCATGCATATTAGGTATACAAAATCTTTAAATCTTAACATGCTTTACACATAAAAATTAATTATATTAATTATTTATTATCATAATTTAATTATATACGTATTTAATTTATGTTGGTAAGTTGGTTTATTTATGATCAGTGATAATAAATGTAATATGTACCTTATACCTATATATCCATACAAGTATAGACGTTTAAGTTTATGTTTTCCGTATTGATTTTATTATTGAATGAAATTTAAAATGCAAGATAAATACATTTTAATTAACAGGATGTCAACACAATATTTGTTTTCTCTCTTAAACCCATGCACAACAACATAAATAAAACACTTTTACGTAAAATTATATTTTATTTATGTTTTTGAGTAATTTTATGATAAAATCACCTATTACAAAAACTATAAAGAATAATATTTTTGAGCATTAGACAGTCAGTTTTACATTGTATTATTATTATTTGACTTTCAAAATAAAAAAAAATTCTGTAAATGTAAATAATTTTCTAATTGTTTTAAACCAATATTTAAGCGCAAATCTATGTTATATTCCCAAAAATATAATTATTCTCCCAGCTATTCTTTAAAATTTTTTGGGTAATTTTATTCTAAGATTTCTCAAAAACAAAAAAAAAATTATTTATGTGAATGCATTTTGTTTATGTTGAGCATAAGCCAGAGAGAGAAAATAAACAATATGCTGATATCCTTTTAATAGTCATGAAAGATGAATAAACATAAAATTCATTAAAAATTTTGAAATAAAAATTAATATTTACATTAAAATGCCCTGAAAATAAAAGAATAAAATTCAAAATAAATTTTGCAACTAACTAAACAAGACATTAAAGAAATTTGTTCTTAAAGACTATCAAAAAAAAAAATGCAAGTTTTTTGGAACCCTGCCCTAATTTTGAATCATGACTTATTCTTACAAATTTATTTTTAATTGTTACTGAGAATAAGTATTCAAGTAACAAGATATTATGATAGAAGTTTTAATTTTATCACTATCAAATGCATTGTTTTATGCATTGTCAAATATTAATATTTATTAAGTATTTTAATATTATTTATTACTTATGCTTTAGTCATAATTCATTAACAAATAAAAAAAATGTTAAATTACATATTTATTAAGAAATTTAGTATTCAATTGTAAGTTTTCTTGCTAGCCCCTATCATAAATAATTGATTAACTAGTATTTTATATCTGCATTTTTCATTTACAGGGGTAGGATGTGCATCACTGTAAAGAACCTGCTAGTTGGCGATAAAATGGCTATTTCAATTTTATTATCAATAACATTTATAATTTATCCATTTACATGATTTAATAAATACACAATATATCACATTTTAATATTAAACTAAAATAATTTTCAATAATAAATAAAATAGAAAATTTAAAACAAAAACTAATAAAATAAATTTATAGGTATTTGAAAAAAATGTAAAAATTAATAAAATGATAAACATAATTTAAAAGATAAATTAATATACATATAGAAATCAGAACTGTTTTGTGTTGTGATAAGACAGTCACATGTTTTATTTACTAAATAAGACACAACCGTGTTTCTTTATAATAATTACGATTATTTAAAAATCATAACATAATGTATCATTTAAATTCCAGTTCTACTATTTTATTAATAAATCATCAAATTAAAAAATTGTGTTATGCAATATTAAAATCAATGGACAATTGCTAGTCAAGTTGGATCTTGAAAACCTTTTAACTATTTAAATATTTATCTAACAGTTTCCTACAAATTAATGACATACATATTAATTACATATTGATATAGCAAATTACAAATTTAATCATGATGAGTAATAAGAATCCTCCAAATTCATATGCATTTTTTTATTTTTTTCTGTTCAAAATAATATGCAGTTTAATAGGATTAAAAAATGTCGAAGATTTGTTTTAAAAAGAATGCATAAAAAAATGTATAGTTCATGTAAATGCAAATTCTATAGAGAACAACAACATAATTAGAAAAATTTTAGATACACAATTCATATTTTGTAGACTTTAACTGAATAATGAGAAAAAAAACTATTTTAACTTGTATAAATGTATTTTAGATTCTGCGCGGATAGATGAATGTATTAATTTTGCATTGATATATGTCTGTTGTCCAATCTTGAAGCCATAAAAATGCTTTAATCTTCAAACTTTTATAATAGCAAAATAAATCGAAGTTGGTACTTGAAGGGACAACAGTAAAAAATTATTAGTACCTTCTTTTCTAAATAATTAGAAAAATGGAAAATTTTACGTATAACCACTAGTTTTGAAAAAATCAATTTTGAGATTTTGTTGAAATTTGAAAACTAATAGGTAATTGTAGATACTTGACATTTTCACAATATATTTACATTACCGTTTCTATTAAAAAATATTTTGAATATTTTTGAGCTATTTGCAGATATTTAAAATGTTAGATTTGTTTCCTATAAATGTCACTTAAAAATGTATGCTGTTAAAAAGTTTGAAAATTTAATAAAATACTAGACATAGATAAGCTGTTTATACTAGAATTTAAAAAAAAAAGATATTAGTATCATATAAAGATCTACCACGTGTTTTTATATTTTATTCAAATATCAATAAATATAATACATACATACTTAAGTCAAGAAATAATAAAATATTTAATATATATATTTAAATATTATCTAGTAAAAACAGTAATCACTAATGCACAAACCTATAAATAGCACAATGTCATCTAACTATCCAAATCAATCTAAATACCAAAATTAATATTTATTATTTTTTTACATTATTAACATTATATAACATTATGGGTACATAAAATATTATAATTATTTATAAAATTTATTATAAAAAAATATTGATTACATATGTATTATAATATGATTTAACATCTCTTGGGAAACATTAAAATAGAGTCGTCTTTATCATTTTTTAAACACCGCCATTGTTCTGCTAAATATGATAAGTGATGACAAAGATGGTATCAATTTCAATAATACTATTTTCATTTAAAAATATATACATAATAGATTAGTAGATCCTTTGACTGTATAATTAAATTAAAATGTTTGTCTAATAATTTACATGATTCACAACATTAACTGGGATGAAGATTTTGCTGTTATCGACTCCGTAAGAATGACTGTAGATACGTGATAAGACATATAACCGGCTATGACAAGAATACCTCAAAAAAAAGTTGGATGGAAGTCTATAGTAAATTTTGATGAAAATACAATAAAGTAAAATGTTACTCATTACTTTTTTAAATTTTTTTATATTAGTATACTTATATTTATACTAGTTTAACACTGCTGTGTAATTGCCTCAGAGATGATCGTAAAGGTGGCTGGTCTAAAACCCCTTTTACAAGACTTCAATTTCCAAAAAATTAAAAAAACAACATCCCATTTTAAATTTAAAACATTATTTGTCTAAAGCACTATCAAAAAACTTTTAAAAAAAAAAGCAAGACATACATTGGATAAACATAACAATTGACCAATAAATAAAACATCAGATGAAACACAATAAACCTAACTTACAAATGTCAACTCCTAAAATTCAACCACAGACAACAAGAAAAATAATTTTTATTCAGATGGTACTAATATTGTTTCCATACTATAAACAAGTGGTGTGCAATTTAAAGTTACTAGAGGATCAATTTTTAGAACTTTAAAATCTAGAGGGTCTGAGCATAGAAAGCCTAAAAAAAGTCATTAAAAATGACTGTTTATAATTAGCATTTATTTTGTTAATTCAATGAAATAAACTTCTATTTCAGAAGTGGAAATATGGAGTAAATTACCAAATGTTTCATCTAAAAGACAACTTCTTTATTTTGGTTTGATTTGCTTCATATTAGAAAACAAATCAAGGATCAGATAAAAAAATGATACACGGGCTGGCCAGTTGCAAAATAAGTGGCAAAAAGAACAGTGTAAAATAATTCCAAATCAAAATGTTATTGTATATATAAAATATAATAATATACTTTAAATGTTTCAAATATCCACAGTTCACAAACAATATTTTTAAATTACAACAAAATAACTTAAATTGTTACAGTATAAACTACTAATGTATGACTTATTAGAAAACTTTTTATATATTTTCAATCCATAGCTATAACAGCTGAATATTTTATACATTTTTAACTACAAAATAATTTTCAAATTTTCATAATTTATCGAAGCATTAAACATTTGCAAAACATCTAAAAAATGTATTAACATGGTTGTTTTATGCATATTAAGTTCAAATTTGAACTAAAAAAGATATTTAAACAAAGAATAATAATGTTAGTTATTTCATTACAATTCAAAAATATTATTGGAAACTTTTAAAGTATATTGTTATATTTTATACATACAATGATATTTTCAAATGCAATGGTTTCGGAAAAAATTAATTCAACCTACCTAGTACCTACTGTATTATTAATAACAAAATGAATTACTTCAATAGCAATAATATCAATAAAATATACTTAGTTATATAGGCAGATAGACTATCTTCGGTAAGAATCTTTTTTTTTTAAACAATGATTTTAAATCATTGAATTCAAATTTAACACAATATCTATTACAATGACCCCACTTGACACCTACTATACCCATTTACCGATATTTTTTTTTATACAAGTAAAAACCTATGAGGAATCTCCTATTAATTTTTAAAATGACAATTTTTAAAAATTTTAAATTTTACTAGAAATTCTTAAATTCCTGGTAAAATATTTGGGAGTAAAATTTCACGAGAGATTACTTACCTGAGGGTAAAATTTCACTCAAGAATACTTTACAGAGTATCATTTCACTAGAGATAATTTACTAATAGTAAATAATTCTAATTTTATAAATTATGTAAGTTTTTTTCACAAAAACTATAGAAAAAATTGTACGCTATTACACAAACACTTTTTATGAGTGTCAGAAGTTTAAAATTTAAAAAAATTAAAAATTCAAGCATAGATAACGATAAAGTATAGTTTTTAAATATATATTTATAAAGTTTTTTATTGTTATTTAAAAATAATTATTCGTAGAAACTTGAAACATTCCACTGTTACTAAAATTATTAATTTCTATACTCAATGATCATTTTAAAATATTTAGACTAAATGTATGCTATTTATAGACATTTTAAATTTTCTACATTTTTTTTTTTTAAGAGTTGATAAAAATGTTTAGACTTGGCCAAAGAGATCAAAATTTAATATAAAATTTAAAATAATTTTTTTTAATATCAATTTAAAAATATATGTATAAAATACCAAATCATCATTTTTTATAAGTAAAATCATGAAAATTTGATACTTAATTATTGTGTAGTTTAAATGTAAAAAGTTTTCAATTTATATGGCTAAGACCTAAAAATGTGATAAAGTTTTTTATAAGTTGTTCTTACTGAAGATTAAAAATCTAAAAACTATATATTTAATCATAACTTTTTTTTATAAATAAGTAACTATATTAAGTTCAAATTTTCATTCAATAATATACAAGCTCAAACATAGGTAATGCTTTAACAAATATTTAATAAATTTGAGCTTAAAAACAAAAGGCAAAACAATATCTTTGCCCATACTATTAAGTATCAGAAGTTTAGTCAGAAGCAAAACTACCAATCTTTCACTCTTTAGATCACTTATAATAATCATGGACTCAACCAAAATTATAAAAAAAAGGAAAAAGAGGGACTGTTTAACACGTTAAGTGCCATGAGACCGCCGGCTGCCGCAAAACCTTAAGGATGGTTTTGTGATTTTTAAGCAGCCAGCGGCCGCAGTGTATTATTCCACTAGAGCCATGCGACCGCGGATTGCCTCAAAACCAATGCATTTTCTTACCTGTTTTATATCTGTGGCGCTATAGTTATGCTTTTGAAAATAGCACTAGGACATAGAGGAAAAATTTACCATAGGTTAGTTATATTGTTTACACTGTTACGACGATTTAAATATAATATTTATTTTTCTCAACTTTCTAAAATAAATTCTTACTTTTTAATCAAAATATTTTAAAAATTTCAAAATATACATCAAAATGAAAATGAAAATAACTTAAAATTATAATTTTGAGTATAAAACATATAAAAAATTAAAAAATGATCATACTTTTATAAAATAAATTGTTTTTATCATACTAAGTAGGTAGACTTTTATCTTCAGCCTTCGCTTTCTTTTTACTTGGAATGATGTTTGAAAAAACAGTTTGAACATGTATATATTTCGCACTTTGTGCAAAGAGTGGTTACCCTCTTCGTTTCTTTACATGCCTGAACCGATCCATTTCTTGCAGCATTTTCTTTATAGCAATGAGTGCACCGACAAAAGTTAAGTAAATGGCTGCCACGAATCGCGGTTGTTACTAAACATTATATTACGACAGCCTGCTGCCAAGTGGAGTATGGCGATAACGAATATTACCATGGCGCCATTAGGCCGCCGGCGGTCTTATTTATTTTATACTTTATTAATAACACGCATGGAAAACCAAATAATCTAATGTCGGAATCATATTTTTAGACCAAATACTTCCCAAGATAATGCTAATAGCATTTCACGAATGACGTGATAAAAATCCCGGTAACGTTATAAAAATATCTTTAAGGCCGCCGGCGGCCACGTGGCACTTAACGTGTTAAAAAAGTGTAAAAAAGAATAAATTGAATGAAATTAAAAAATATTACCACAACATTAAAAATGTAATTAACAAGCAAACTCTTAAAAATAAAACACAATAAAACAGGTAATAATATATAGGTGCCTACATAGTACATAATAATCTCGACCCTACTTCATACCCAGTAAGAATATGGTAAGTTTGTATTTTTTAATAATTATTATATTATGTAGGTACCAATTTAATCATAAGTGAAACTAAGGATCTAATACTAACTAATACTAATACTAATACTAATTATTGACTGGATAACATACAGACTTAATAGAATTTAAAATAATTAAAAAACTTAATTTTCATATCAAGATACAACATCTTTAATCATAGTAATCGATAAAATGTTTAAGTTTGACTTAAATAAAGATGATATTAAATTGTTATCGACATATTTTGATATTTCTGAAAATGAATTAAAAACTGAAATCTGTTTACTTTTAACCAGACACACAGATTGTATGACACAAGATTGTAAGATATATTTAAATTGATTCTCTCAACAAATATAATTGAAGATATGTATAATAATTTTTTAAAAATTATTAGAAATTTTAGTGTGAATCCAGTAATCAATGCTTTTTGTTAAAATGCATTTTCCAAACTTACGCATGTGAAAACTAAACATCAATCAACCGTAAACCAGAACCGTTTAGATGAACTTATGTTTCGACCACACATGAAACAGTCGATGGCTAATAACATCGATGATGTCATTGAAAAATTCATAACATTGGTACAATTTAATTGTTACCTATTATTGTTAGCTTACTTATTTATGTTTATTTTTTATTGTTTATTGTTTATTATTGTTTATTATTTTATGTTATTATTTTTATTTATATTTAATATTAAAATATTTGGACTGAACCATCAGAAGGTTCACGTCAAAACCGCGAATGCAAAAAAGCGAATGTCAAAATAGTGATGGCAAAATAGCTAAAGGACATAATAGCGAATGTTCAAAACAGCTAAATTATATTATTTAATAATTATTACTATTATAATGTTTAGTGACACATATTTACCTATTTTATTATTACATCTCATCTGTTCAGAATATTGAATAACCCAGCTATAAAACTGATTGTGATTGTCTGTATCTTTATAACTTAATACCGAACACAGATAAATAATAAGAATAATAATTTAAAATAATATACTTTAGCTGTTAATGGCTATTATGTCTCTTAGCTATTTTGACATTCGCTCTTTTGGATTCGCGGATATGACGGCGACTCCCGTCAGAAGGGAATAGCGGCTGGGTCGGTTCGTGGGTGGCAGGAGCAGGGGCGTTTTGGGGACGGCGGAGGCATGCCAAAGACACTTACCCGGCGAATCCGTATTGGACGACGCCATGTTGCGGCTGGCGGCTGCGGACGCGGCGGCTAGCGTCAACTGGACCGCGTGTTTGCGGCTAGCGTCTGCAGCTGTGCCACGAGTTCGACGGTCACATCTCCGGGAGCGTGCGGTTTCCACGGTTGCGTTCGCGCGCGCACAGCCGCACGACGGCGTGCCGACGACGACGACGCGTGTCCGGTCCCTGGGAACCCCTATCGTTCACGCGGACGTGTTTCGCTGCGTGACAGTAACCGTCGCGGTGACGACGGTGCGACGTTTTAAAACGACGACGGCAGCGGTGGCGTTGACGACAACGACAAAAACGGACGCTGGACAGCGAAAAATCGCCAAGACACCAAACGACGTAAGTGTTGTGCGCGCACACGCACACACACGCACACACACACACACACACACACAAGACAAACACACACACACACACACACACACACAAGACAAACACACACACACGCACACGCACGCGCGCGCAGAGAAAAAACACACGGTCAAGTGTGCGCACGAACAATACTCACGCACGCGCAACTAGGGGCGATCTGCGAATGCCAAAAACACACGAAGGCGACGGCAGTGGTGGGTGGTCACGGTTGAGCGTGGTTCAGGTCGGCTGGGCGTCCAGGGCTACTGCAGCGGCGCTGTTGCGGACGGCACGGAGCATGAACATATAATGATGCGACTCGGAGAGCGGTCGTTTGTTTTGCCGGGATATCGTTCATTCGTTTCCTTATCGCTCGCCGCCCGCGACCGAAGTCGATTATCTCATGGACAAAACGGTGGAGGCGCAGTGTGCCAGTGTGGAGGACGCCACCGCCGTCGTTGTAGTTCTCCGGCTCTCTTTGTTGTCGTTGTTGTTACCACTTGCCGTAACCGTTTTTTTTTTTTTTTATCCACACTCACTGTACGGTTTTATTTCTACAGTGTGATATCACTTTAAATATTAATACGATGATCGCGGCGCGCGAACCACATTATTATTTTGAATTTTCAATATTGTTGTGCGCAATCGGCAAACCGTATTATCTGCTACGCAAAACGACAATATTATTTAGAATAAAAAATAAACGCTTAATGGCTTTAATGTGTCGCTACGTCGACAAATGCCCTCCATGACTATTATGCCATGTACGAAATCTCTAAAAACATCCAGTAGCGTGACCGGACCGTACGGCCTTTGACATCTGCGTCCGCCATTTTGAATGGTCCCGTGGGTTATGTCACATTCACAAAAATTCAAAATAGTTTTCGATTTATTTTATTACTCGTGGTCCGTAGCTTTAGTTATAAAATGGACTCCACCGTGACATCCATAACGGGTACCTACCGTCATAAACGATGATAATATTAAATACCAATTTAGTGCACGGCGTTAAGCCGGATTTACGGTACAGAGCGTGCGCTCTGCCGTCCGCCTACATGCGCTGAACAGGCGGTGGTTTTCTCTTGCTGGACGGAGACACTGAGCGTGGACGGCATCGTATAAGCTGGATTCACAGCTATGTCGCGTCGATCAAATGCCATTCTGATTGGACGTTACCGTTTTGGTACGTTGTAATAACCGTGTTGTAACCGAATACACAAAGAATTGACTACAGCTCAACTTTTAAACAAATATGGTTAGATACTGCTATATGGTTATAACCACCGTGCCCGTGCTGTGAATCCGGCACAGGCACTTAACACCTACCTACGTGTGCGACAGAACGTCAGTAACACGTTACCTAAAATATTCAACTCGGCGCGGCCCCGTGTAGTGACAACGCGATTTTGAGTTTATATGATTATTATGGCGGCGTTAGGCCCACGAATACCGTAAATTGTGTCACAACTAAAATGTGACGAGTATCGCATTATTCGGTGCATCGAGATAAGATCGACGAAATGCATATACATACGAACAACCATCGTGGAAATGACTTGTGCAGATATATAAACGTACGCGCGTTTACGTATCTAAATATTATGGCTGTACGCATTGATAATATAAGCATATATGCCTTATGATATCAATGGTTCGACGTGCGTGATACTCTTACCATAGATCACATAATAATATATAGTATAGACGTATAACTATAATTAATAGTGTCTATTAATCTTTTTTTTTAACCTAGTCACATTCTTGATTTATAAAATAATATTCTATTCAATGTTTGCCAAATCTTCTCTTCCTAATAAATAATTCTTACAAACATTGTTAAATTATTTATCGATTCATTGGTAGGATGTTTTGTTAAATACGACATCAAACAAAGAATTTAATAAAGACGTAACTATATGGTACAGGTACTGAATAGTATTTTGTTGGAAATGTATATTATTGGGTTATGGTATAAGTTTCAAAAAAAAAAAAAAAATACATTCCTTGGAAGAAATGATTTCCAATAAAATGCGTTTCAATTAAATACGATTCCTAAATAATATTTGCTAACTGTTCAATTTCCAATTAAATACATACAAAACTATAAATACTTAAATATTATACAATAGGATTTTATATCGTTGAATTCAAATTGAACACGTCCATTACACAGTACGGCCCTACAGGTGTGGAGAGGAACAAGCGGTGTGACCGCAAATTATGTATTACGAATATCACTTTATCTGGAAATAATCATATAATAATATTGTCTCAATAGTACGCAATTTGCGACCATGTGGTTTCCATGTGGTACGTACAGACCAAGCAACATTTTGTTGGCAACATCTTGCCAACAGTGTTGTCAACATGTATCTCAGCAACTGGTTAAAAGTTGACTGATACACGTCAATGTTGGGCGGCATGACATCAAAGAAATTTGTTGCGTGTTGCTTGTATCTGAGTTTTCCAATCGAAATGGAAAACATCGCTCAGTATGGACGATGTTGTCAACAATTACTGTCATTTTGAACTACAACAGACGGATGTGGACTGTTGACGCGCGACTATTATTTGCTTTGAACGCGCCATACTGTTGACAACATGTATCTGAATCCGACAAATTTGTTGCCAACAAAATGTTGCTTGGTCTGTACGTACTTTTAGGAGACGGGTTGTTATCGACGAAAATCAAGATAGTACCAATTATATTTAGTTTAGTGATGGGCATAATCGAATGATTAGTACGGTGACTGGCAGTTGTCCGAAAAATGATAAAGACCCGAAAATCGAAAATCTGAAAAGTACTACCAACAATTATAAATGAAACGTTGTAATATAAATTATTATTATATTCCTATTGATAAAAGTTATATAATTCCCGCGTATTTTGTAGTTTATGATTTCAGTATTTCGATCTATTGACTATTAAGTTTTTAACTATAAAAGTTTGTCATACATATTGTTGTCATATATAACAAAAATGGATTTTAATAATTAATTACCTTTTTTATGAAAAAAGGAGAAATACTCGGTGATAGATTTAAAAAAATATAATAAGTATCAATTATATATAATATAATAATAATTATTTAATTGAACAGTGTCACTACACAAATAAAAAAATAATTTTATAGTATAATTTTTGAAAATTTAATGTTAGCAACAAATTGAATGCCGCCGTCTTTCAGCCCGGATCCTTATCAATTTTCGGACAACTGTCCCCGACCCTGATTAGTAATCGAGATATCACTCGAAATAATCATTCGAAAATTCCAAATGAAATATTAATAATCGACTCAATATCACTCAATCAAAATAATCAAAATGTTTTAAACGAAATATAAAATAATATTTAGTAATGGAAATTATCGAATTAGTTATCAAGACAATCGTTAGAAACTAATAAATACGTGTATGTTTAAAACATAAATAGTTCAAAATAATACAACATTATTAGGAGGTATATGTGGTAGGCACCGTATTAATAACGACCACCCGAGAGTAGGGATTAAACGTTTCGAAAATACAATGACTCGAAGTCAACAACAGTTTAATAATAATTTTATTGTAGTTTATAATAGTTAAATTCCTTCGTTTCGTGGACATCATTCATTCATTCCAAATAATTTATATTCGATTATTAACATTTTGACTATTTTGAAATCAAGAATTCATTGTTTTCAAAATAAACGAGATATCATTAGAAAGAAACATTCGAATATAATATAATCGAGATTATTTTCATAATCGAAATATCTCGATTATGCCCATCACTAATTTAGTTATACACATTGTTATTGGCTTGAAAACACTCAAACATATCTATATTTATAATTTAATTATAAGAAAAACTAATTATTACCATGTATCTACTTGGAAAATCGTTTGTCTATTAACGAGAATTATAATAATAGTCTTGTAATAAACTATGAAAATAATCTCGATACAGCTCACAAAAGACTACAAGGGCAATGCGCCTCAGTTACTACGAGGCATTCTAAGTGTTAACTGTAAATGACGATTTGAGTACCAATGCACATTTAACTCAAATTTTGGATTTTTGTACAGAATTGGAAAACTTAAACCAAAAAAGGTGATGGCTTTATTGAAAAATGTTACCACGATTTACAAAACGTATTGACGTATTGTGTGAAGGCAATTCTAAAGATATAAATGGAGCACATTTATTTATGGAACTACTTATTTTTCGAAATATAATAGATAAAAACGCAACATCTCTGCAGGCTTTTAAAAAATATTCCTATATAGTTAATTTCTTAATATAGAAGTGATTATCAGAATAATACGCACTATACCAGTTACATTAACTGGTGCAGAACATTCATTATTAAGGTTGGACGAGTATTGTTTTTAGATATCGAGTCGAGTCGAGTTCAAATGTCAAGTACTAAAAAAAAGTCGAGTACTCAAAGACATAACCTAATTTGAAATAGCCAATAGGTCAAATTCTGGGAATTGCTTAAGTTTTTTTAATTGTGCTTGTAAATGATTTTGAATTTTCCAATCTTTCATAAAATCTTGCCTAACAATTATGAACACAACCAAAAAAAAAAATTAGCCAATCAGGCCGTTCTCAAGTGATAATCTTTCATACACATGCTGCAAGTTATTTTTATATTACCATATTAGTTTATTATTTAATATTTAGTAAATATTAGGTTATAGCCAATAGGTATAGAAAAATATGCAATAATAATTATTTATTTAAATTAAACAAGAACTGCCTTTATTTATTGATTGATTATCCTTATTATCATAAACTAGTAACTATGAAGTAAAAATATTTAAAAGTTTAAGCATTGACTTTATAAAAAAAATAAATACTTAAGTCAAGTCACTCAAGTACCTATAACAAAATAAAAATTAAACCCATAAAAGAAGTAACAAATACAAAATTGAAAATATAATACTTAGTTAAAAATTATAGTAGGTAGTAAATACTAAATAATTAATACTAAATAGTAAAAACTAAATACAAATGAAAAAAATAGGTTAACATATTGAAAAACTTGAAACTATTAACTAACAACTATAATGTTTATCAAACCAAGTAAAACAGTATCAAGAATTAAAAAAAAGTAAAATCCTTAATATTTATGTATACATAAATATGATAGGAGAATAGAGTATTTTGATTTTTGACTATTGAGTATGATATTTATTATATTAAATAATAAATATTAATCATTCCACATCTTGTTTTGAGTTGTCTTCTATATCTTTCATTTCCAATACAAATTTATAGTAATCTTTTAAAAATAATAATTGTTCAACATGTTCAGGTAATAACATTGTTCTTCTATCTGATACAATTTGGCCAGCCGATAAAAATAATCTTTCACTGGTAACTTGAGTTGCTGGTATTGCTAAGTGTTGAAGAGCAAGCCATTTAATATATGGGTATTTTATTTGACCCACATCCTTCCAAAATTGAAAACTATTTGTTTTTTTTTTTTGGTTCCTTGGGATCTTAAATATAACTTTCTATTTCTTTTTCAATTATTAAATTGTTATTTTCATTATTTGTTTGATTTTGTGTTTCTGTACTCCATTCTTTAACCATTGATCACATATCATCTTTATCAGTATTTACATCAGGAATAGTATTTATATTAACTGGTTCTAATGGTAACTGACGTTTAATAATTTCATTTTTCATAGCGGTTTTCAAATTTTCAATCTGATGTTCATTTAAAAAAGAAACTTTAAGTTGTGGATCAACTATTATACAAAATAATAAAGTTGTAATGTCTTTGAACAAGGGAAAATATTTAGTTATACCAAATTTTACTTTAGATGCAAATGTGCGAATCTTTAAGTTTAAGTTATTTTGCTGTAGATTTCTTAAGGTTTCAATAACATAATGCAAATAAAAAATAATGCTCGCTGCTGTGGGGAATAAAGAGCTACATAAATCATTTGTGGCCTTGTATAACGGTTTTAGTACGCACAGCAAACCTTCAATTGTTGAATATTGATTCCTTGTTAAGTTTTTTTAAAGCAATTTTACTATTACACTATCAAATCAGCAGAAATAAATCTTTTTTATTCGTAAATCCGTTGTAACATTAAATATTTAGAGTTCCAACGAGTCTAAACATCTTGGATTAGCATCAATGGTGGAGACATATTTTCTTTTTTTTGAAGTTCAAGAAGCCTTGCCTTTGCCGTTGAACTTCGCTTATAATGGCCAACAATGGACCTACAAGCTATTAAAGGAGCATCTAAGTTAGGTGTACTTTTTTTGGCATCAACTATTGCAAGTTGCAATGAGTGTGCTACACATCTTAAATGTTTCCAGGTATATCCATCAGAAACTTTTCCTATTGCTGCTACAAGGTTTGGTGCATTGTCTGTAACAAAATACATAGGTATATGTTTACAAAATGACCATTTTTCAATTAGTCTTACTATAAGATTATTTAGATTGGCTGCAGTATGTTGATCTTTGGAATATTCGAGATTTAGTGTAATGTGACCAAGTTTCCATTCTTCTGTGACGTAATGGACTGTTAAAGAAATATAACTTTCATTAGAACGAGAAGTCCATCCATCTGTTGTAAATGACAAGGATCTTACATATTTGCATTCATTATCAATGATACTTTTAATATGATTAACAGCTTTTTCAAAAGCGTTCGGAATAGGACACTTAGAAAAATATTTCCTCGATGGAATAGTATATCTAGGTTCAGCTTTTTTCATAAGTTCTATAAATGCAGGTTCTTGGACAATAGAATAGGCATGGCAACCTTGAATTATAAATCTTGATACACTATCATTAAGTGCCTTTACATTCGGATTTGTTTTCATCCATGCTTGTGTTAGGTTTATAACTTGTGGCATTGTGGGTTGAGACATTTTAATTTTTTTGGAAGTATTTTCAGTTTTTGCTAAGTTACTCATATTATTAAATTTATTAAATATATTTTTATGAATTTTTAAATGATTAATCATTGATTTTGTTTGCCTACATTTCCTTTTTATTTGCACTCCAAACTCTAAACATTTACCTTTTTCAACACCGGATTCATCTTTCTCACCAAGTGAGAAAAACTTCCAAATTACGCCTTTTTGATGTTTATTTACAATAGTTGAAGTTGGATTTTCTCTTGACTCATTAAAGACTGGATACATATCACTAGTAGATGTTGATGCAACTGATGTATCTAATTCATCATCAGACACACATTGAGAGGATATAGTGAACTAAAAATAACAAATAATCAGTTAATTAATAATTATAAAAATTTAAAATACAAGTAAAATAAAATATTAGAAACTATGTTTTTAAATTTATTATGAGCAGACTTAATATCACTATCATGAAACAATACAACAAACTACAATATTAATAATATCAATAATAATAGAATAGAATATATTAAAATATTATTAATATAATAATATATATTGAATCAAACTTGAAACTAATGATATTATCCGTTAGGTGAAATTAGGAATTCAATAACAATTAAAGACCAACAACATTGTATAAATTCAATTTATATTTAGTTTTTTAACATTAAAATAATTAAATAATAAATAAATAAATAAATAATACATTGATTGTATAACTACAAAACCTTTTTGTTTTTAATTAATAATTTTATCAACATGTAAACATGTTACATGTGTTATAAAATAAAAAGTTATTTTAACCATTTATTATTAATCATTATTGTAAAGTGTTTAATGAATATTTATTATGTGAGGACTTAATATTACTAGCATGAAACAATACAACAACAATTCATTCAACTACAATATCAATAATATTAATTTAAAATTGTATTAGCATTATTCATTAATCATTATTGTTTATCATAAAAATAAAATTTTATTTTATTTAAAAATAAGGGGAGTTAAAAGGCAGTTTTAAGTTAGATTTAGTTAAGGTTCTTAAAAACATTTATTCGTTCAGTTTGACATCCAAAATAAAGTTTGATCCATAGATTATTATTTTAATTTTAAACTTTATCATACTAAAAGTGTCAATTTTTTCAAATTTGGCACAAGTAATTTAATCCAAAATTAAATTAAATATTTATTATTTAAGTATTAATATGAGCCGGTAATACATAGGTACATTTTTTGGTATGGTCACTTGAATTGTTTTAAATGTTAGGTACCTACCTACTCAATAATCATAATGATTGAATAAATTATTAATTAATAATTATTTATAATAAATCTCAGCAAATCCATACCTAATACACATAAAACTATAGTTCTACAATATAAGTAGTATACAATATTGAATATTATAATAGCTTAATAGTAAATAGTAAATAGTATAATAATATGCAATAATATTTATTATAATATTATTTAATATTTATTATTTGTAATCAAAATATTTAATTAATATTTAATAATTATTAATTAGTAATTAGAAAATAGTAAATACCTTATGATCGAATCCTTTTGACATACCACAGTCGAAGTAGTCTAATGACAAAAACTGAATACGAGTGAATAGTGAATTATAATAAAATAATAAAATAATAACTCATAAGTAACGAATAATGATTAATGACTATATAATAATGAGTAACGGCTGGTGGATAGTGCGTGTTGCAGGGTGGTGTTGTTACCAATAATTGGTATAAAATAATTAAATATCATTATCATAATAATAAAATAAACTATTACTACTAAATACTAACTAAAAATAACATTCTATTTTTATTAAATTAAACCTCACTGGATTCTTATCGGAAATAGTTGGGTATTGGGTTCTTTCAGTTATTTATAGTTTTAACTTTTAACATTTATTTAAATTAATAATTATTAATATTTATTATTTTAATATTTTCCAATAAAATAGTGATACGAGTACTCGATGGAAAAGTCGAGTACTCGTATATACAAGTACCAAAAATATTTGTGTCGAGCCGAGTCAAGTACTCGCCCAACTCTATTCATTATCTAAACTAAAGATAATAAAAAAATTATTTGAGAATCAATCTTTCATAATAAGTTATCTGATCAGGCTCTTATCACCATTGAATTCTTTGGATTAAAATTAAACAATTTACCTACTTGCATAAAAAAAAAGCACGAAAAAAAATATTCAAATAATATTATAAATTATTATTATTAGTTGTATTACAATAATTTATGTTTATTTTTTTATTTAATGTAAAAGTATACTTTTACAAAAAAAAAAAAAATACTAAATAAAAATACAAATTTGATTTTACTAGTTTATACATACAAATTTATACTTCTAACAAGACCTTAAGTTTATAAAATTATATAAAGAAAAAAAAGTGAGTCCGTTGGAAAATAAAATAGATAAATATAGAGTATGGGGCCCCACAAAATTCTACACCGGACCATGTAATCGATCAGGTCGGCACTGCAAACAGTGACCCACGAGACACCTATGTACAACAGAACAGTAACCGCTTGCCCACCTTTTTAGGATTACGATTTTAGACACTACAACTTCACATGATCAATCGGTACGTTGAAAATAGAAAAGGTGTTCATGTTGCGCGTATGTTAGACAAAGACAGAAAATCACAACTTCCAATCTGTGTATCTATATTATCCATAATATACGAATACTTTTGTTCATAACTCCATAAGTGTAATACTACAGTCTGTAATAACTCTATATATTATTTGATAACGTTGGTTTATGCCGTGTAGCCGCAGTGTTAGAGAATCACTTAAGTTACAAGTTACTGTGATAAAATTACTTTTTAAGTAATTTTATAGTAATATAATTGCATTTTATTGTAAGTAATTTATATATAATTTATTTACTTTTTTGTAATTGAATTACTAAATTACTTTTTTTTAACTTAATAATGTATGCGTATATAATGAAATATATCATATAAGTATTGTAAGTAAAATTTTCCGAATCGTGTTTATTTTGTAATAGCTATTGACAATAATTTGACGATTAATCCTGTCTTTACGCTGTGATGCAGTCACAAACGGCTCACGGCTTCGGCGTCTGCGAGTACAGCAGTCAGCAGCGTTATAGTTGTTGACACTTAATTATTGTATTAAATGTTGTCGTGTTGACATTAGTATTTTACATTTTTATATATTTA
Organism: Pentalonia nigronervosa; assembly: GCA_014851325.1. NCBI lineage: Eukaryota > Metazoa > Arthropoda > Insecta > Hemiptera > Aphididae > Pentalonia > Pentalonia nigronervosa. The sequence goes on along the minus strand of JACXSJ010000529.1, from coordinate 3,203 downwards.
TCGATTATCACTTATGGCTCGAAAATCCGTTACTTGTAAGTGTAACTTAATAAAGACAAACGTGTGACAAAATGAGTATCTGTTAATAATTTTATATTATTGATTGTCATTATTTAATATTAATAATGTATTGTCGTATATTGACAACATGGCTATTGAGCTCCAATGATATTTTTGAAAAAAAAGTAATTCCTATTGTAATTGAGTTACTTTTTGATTTATTTGCTTGGTAATATTATGCTAACGATTCAATATGGCCCAGTATAATAAATACTATAATATAAACAGCATAATGTTTCGAATACTACTTTTTATAAAACATATTATGAAATAACAAACAAAATATTGTAAAATCAATACATTCATCGCCCCGTTCAGAATCTAAAATGTATAATTACTCTTTTGGTAATATTAGGAGTTGGGACACATATATTTCAAATATCGAAAACAATTTAGACATTTATTATTATTTAAATCACTATTTTTATTTTAAGATATTTATCCTATTGATAAGTATGTAACATTTTTTATTTAAATTATTAATAAATATTTTATTAAGTTTTAAAAGTCCAAGAAAGAATAATATATTATATTATTTAAAGTGAATATTTTTTAATATATTATAATATAACCTAGACAATTATAATTAGTAATTACTAAGTGCCGTGCTGGTTGTATAAATGTGACAGTATCAAAATAGCCCTGACGTTATGTGTTACATACAATTGCTTAAATGCCCCATAGCTAAATAGCCCATAACGTATTTATGAAGTCCATAACTAATGTTATGTTATTTAAAAAATACCTTGCATAGACAATATTTAGGTATGTAGCCCATAGGCCATGGGCTATGTAAACGTTTATGGGATTAATGATTATAGCCATTTTAATCAAAGTCACCATGTTCATATCATTAAAAAATGTTGAGATAATTTTTTTGGTGTTGTGAAAGTTAATAATAAATCATATCATATTATAAGGCTCAATGATGATCAGTGATCAATAATAATTTAATTAAAAAATATTATTACAAAAAAACAATTTAAGATTTTACTACGGTCACAAACAATTAGGACCTCGTTTTTTTGTGTTATTGTACTATTTATTTAACTTATCATCAGTTTTGATAACAATTTTTGAGAGCAATTTTGTTTTTCTTAATAATGATGGATTTATGACCGAAATAGTTCAATTTTTTTTTGATAAATATTTCATAATTATTTAAAAATAAAATTGATTGAATTTTACTATAATTATTATGCCTTTGATAGTGCAACGATATCGTCGATACCTGTTGGCCATCGAAATAATAAAACATGCAAACAAACAAAATTACATAATATTTTCAAGCTATAGCATTCTAAAATTTAATACATTAAATACGTTTATCCTTCGTAACTAAAACGTGATTGTCTGATGGATATGTGTTAAATAATAAAAGTTATAATCCATAGACATATAATAGAATTATATGTTATAATCACTGATGTCTGATAAGAGCTGCTAACTGTACTGATAATAATAATATAATATTAATATTCAAGCAATCTGAAATAAAACGGCTTTTACCAATCGTACATAGCTAGTAATACCACAAATTGTATATATAATTCTATAGCTTTATATAATCTGTGGTAATATGCATTTCCATCAAGAAAATTATTTACAAATAAAATATTTTCGGATATTTCGGAAGTCACCTTTATATCTGCCTTCGATAATGCAACATGGCAAAATTATTTTATCCAAAAATATTTTTTTCCGAAAATAAATTGTTATAAAATGTTCCCGAAACGTAGTTTATCCGATAATTAACTAGAATTTTGATTAAAATATTTTCGATAAGGATAATTTTTCAGATAAAATACATTTCAGATGAAATATTTTCTGTTATTTTACTTTTGGTGTATATATTATTCGGACAACAAACGGTTCTGATGTATAATTTTTTTTAGGCAAAATATTGGCTATCGAATGGTCGAGAACGTTGTATCTTTTTCACCAAACGATTGAGAACACTTAAAATTAACAAGGAACTTTCCACTGATTCAAAAAAAAAACGATTTAGAACAAATTTACGTGCAACGTTGCCTTAGTTTTTGTTTTTTTGGTCAAACGATTGACTTTTAGTTTAGACACAGTTTCAAATATGCAAAGTTAATCTTTATTAATTAAAAAATTTGATTTTATTAAAATGAAAATATAAGTGTAACAGTGAAAAATATTAATAATATATATTGTTAAAATAACTATTTCCTTATAATAATAAATGTATATACCTCAATAAAATAAACGAATAAAAATATTTTATAAAAAAGTCATAAATATAATCTAATATTATTATTATTTATTTATTTTCATTTAAATATTTCAATGGCATACATACCTATGTTAATTAATACAAATATTTATACTAAATAAAAACATATAAGCACATGCCGTCTTATAAACAAAAAATGAGTTTGTAAATCTAAGTTTACATACATTTGGAATCAATAACTATGGTTATAATAATTAAAAACTTGTAAAAATATAAATAACAAATGTAATATATTATTGTAATGAGTTACTAGCCTACCTATATAACCAAGTTTAACCACCCACCTCTCTTAAAATCCTCCTCACCAGAAAGTTTGAACCCTAATATGGACGTGTCAAAATTGTGTTTAGACTTTTCGTCATTATATTATAATAAACATAATAATATTATTATATAACGAATATTAGTATTTTGCTTATAAAAAAAAAGCAAATCATTTATAGGATTTTTTAGGGATTTTATTTTATCTACACTCAGAAAAAAGTGTCGTAGGATTAATGAAAAACTACTGTAAAATTAAAGAAAAAAGGTGATGATTTCGAGCCTATGAAATTTCACCATAAAAATAAATAAATGTACAGATTTAATTCAATTAAATCTTAAGGGTTCAATAATAACACAATTATCATTATTTTAATACATTTATTATTTGTAATAAGAAAATAATACTTTTGAAAATAAGAGAATCAAATCATTTAATCAAAAAAAAGATACTCAAATTAATTGATCAACTATTATTATTTTAAAAACATTTTTACTTAATAATAAAGACACAATGTTTTTAAAACTAAGATAATAATGTAATTAAATTAAAACTATTTTACTTCAACTAAATATTCGATTTTAATTATTTTAATATCTCTTTTACTTAAAACAAGAATGT